>VUQS01007127.1:2154-26764 GCA_015108495.1 Heterochromis multidens
TATAATTCTGAAATGTACATTATTTTTTAGTTTTGGGTAACCTTACCTTTTTGTTTAACCTCAGGCAGTTCACCACTTACCTTTGTACCATTTCAAGCTATTCATTGGACTTGAACGACTTAATAACTGGAAAAATTGGGGTGTCCTAAAACTTTTGACCAGTTGTGTATAAATAAAATTGAACTGAATTGAAAGGGTTACAAAGCCATTTCTAAGGTTTTGGGACTACAGGGACCCACGGTGAGAGCTATTATCCACAAACAGTGCTGAACCTTCCCAGGAGCGGCCGGCCTACCAAAATTACTCCAAGAGCGCATCAACGACTCATCCAGGAGGTCATAAAAGAACCCAGAACAACATCTCAAGAACTGCAGGCCTCACTTGCCTCAGTTAATGTCAGAGTTCATGATTCAACAATAAGAAAGAGACTGGGCAAAAATGGCATCCATGGGAGAGTTCCAAGGAGAACACCACTGTTAACCAAAGAGAACACAAAGGCTCATCTCACATTTACCAAAAACACATCTTGATGATCCCCAAGACTTTTGGGAAAATATTCTGTGGACTGACGAGACAAAAGTTTAACTTTTTGGAAGATTTTAGTCCCGTTACATCTGGCATAAAACTAACAGCATTTCATAAAAAGAACATCATAGCAACAGTCAAACATGGTGGTGGTAGTGTGATGGTCTGGGGCTGCTTTGCTGCTTCTGGACCTGGACGACTTGCTATAATTGATGGAACCATAAATTCGGCCCTCTGCCAGGAAATTCTGAAGGAGAATCGCCGGAAAGAAAGTAATTAACAAGTTAAAATACCAATATTACATAATACAATATAGTGCAAATTACAAAATATTACAAATAGCTCTAATAATACAACAACTCAATATATAAATATCCTAATATCTTACAGAAAATTAACTATAGATAAAGTTGAGTCAAGGTGCCCCTCTTATCCTGCCTCCCTCGGCATGCAGTCAGAGTTCTGCCGGAGGTGAAAAAAAGTCAGTTTCTATACATGAAAAACAAATAACTGTTGGTGCTGATTATCCCCTCTGTGCCCTTAAGCAATTGAGGAAAAGAGAAATGACAAAGCCTCAAACTGTGGAAAGTGTGCAAAGTCTGTTTCCAATGTACTTTTTCATATTTAGCTGTTATTGTTTTAAACTTTTTCATGTCAACTAAGAAGAAAAAGCTTGCACAATGCACATAAAACAGGTGGGTGAAAAGCACCTTGTGTGGTTGAACATTTGAGTACCCAAAGTAACCCTATGCTGTGTGTCTGCTTCCTGTGACAGGCGAGCCAAAGTTCTGGCCTGAAGCCAATCGCCGTTTCCTCATATATGTGGAGGAGGAGCCTGACGATGCCAACGGCTATTTCAACCTTGGCATGCTGGCCATGGATGCCAATGAAAATGCAGCAGCTGAGCGGTGGATGCGCAAAGCCATTGGCCTGCAGGCTGGCTTCCGCAGTGCCCTGTTTAACCTAGCATTGCTCTACTCTCAATCAAAACGTGAAGTGGATGCATTACCTGTGTTGGATGAGTTGCTGCACCACCACCCAGAGCACATAAAGGGCCTAATCCTTAAGGGTGACATCCTCATGAATCACAAGAAGGACACCCATGGTGCTAAGTCCTGTTTTGAGCGCATTTTACACATGGACCCCACCAATGTCCAAGGAAAGCACAACTTGTGCGTGGTCTACTTTGAGGAGCGCGACCTGCCACGGGCCGAACGATGCCTGGAGGAAACGCTGGCCCTGGCTCCAAATGAGGAGTATGTGCGTCGCCACTTGAGTATTGTACGTAGTAAAATGGCTGCCATGAGTGCAGCAGGCCAACCACTGTCTCCAGCTACCACTGAGGGAGCTACCACGGAGGGAGCAGCTATATCATCCAAGGAGGAAGTGCTGCAGAGAGTTAAAGAGGGCACGGAAGAGGTTGCTGAGGGTGGAGAGGAAGGGAGGGGTGCTGATGCTGTTGGAAAGGAGGCTGGGGATGAAAAGAATGAGCGGAAATCCTCTACAGAAAGTGTCAGAGGTGTGCGTGTGGACCAGTCAAAATCTTTAGATAGTAGCCAGTCTGACAAGCGGACTAAGGGTAAGTCCACTAAAGACATTAAAGATATAGAGAAAAAAAGAGCAGCTGCACTGAAGAGACTAGAGGAGATTGAGCGCATATTGAGTGGTGATTGACATAATTTATAGCTGGACTACTTTTGTAGAGCTCTTTAATGCTCCAACTAAGACTTTCCCCCTTTAGAAATATGTATTCATAATCAATTGCCAATTTATTTCTTTGATTTATTCACATTTGCAGACTACTCAGCATTGTCTGCTGGTTTAAGACTAATCATGTAAAGAAGGGAAATTTTTGATCTGCACATGAAATTCACAGCATTAACAGTAACATTAAGCACAAAGCAAATTTGGGATGATCTATTTAAAGCTTATGCAGATGTAGATGCCTGTGTGTGCATATGTGCTCTATCTGAATGTGATTTCACATATCTTAGATCTGCAGTACGTTGTTTGTTTTTTGTTTTTCCATTTGTAATCATTGTTTATCACTGGATTTTTTTTTTCTCACCAAGATGTGACTCACTGTGCGCTATTGTTTTTAAAAACAGAATGATTGTATCGTAGACAATTAAAGGAAATGACATGTTCCCCAGATTTCCTCAAGGCAGGATTATATCTGCAGAGTTTGCCCCCTCAAAATAAACCGTACAGAGAGCAAAATAACTCTCCATACTACACTGACACAAGGCTTATGTGTGTTCCATTGCAGCAACATTTGCTAATCTTTATTGATCTCACTCAGTACTTCCTGCCACTACATCATCAGCCAGTATTCCTAACAGTCTTTACCTCAAAATTTCATTGTGAACCCATCTAAAGACAATTATCTTATTTCTTTTGTCACATTACCCATCCCTCCCCCTCACATCTCTACAGCTGGCTCCCATGCTTCAGACACCGTGGCCCCATTAGAGATGTTTCGGATGTTTTTCTCTGCCTTTCTTGGTAAACTCCCATAGACATTGCTTTGACGTTAGCAAAACTAATTTTATATGACTGTCAACAATGACGCACGGTCATCCTCAGCATCATGCGTTCTTCATTTTCCAAAGGTCCTTTTGCATCACGGGGGGGGGGATTTCAGAGCACATTTGAAATCCAATCAGAAAATGGATCTCCCCACATACTTCTCTACAGTCACGATGTTTTATCTTGCTGGGACTTTATTGGGGTGTTCCACATTTTCAGGTTTTGATAATAGACTTTGTATTTGTTTTCTTCAGCATTTACAGCTGTGATCACTCTGCAAAAAAAAAAAAAAACCTTCAAAAAAAAAAAAAAAAAAAAAAAAATTACCTATTATCTGATTCTCATACACAATATAGTACTGCTATTTGTTAGACGAAGAAGAGAACGATTTACTATTGGTATAAATACAAGTTTACTTTGATTTTCATTTTCTTAATTTTATTTTATTTTATTGCACATTTCTACCATTTCCTGTGGACTACTATAACAAAATAAGTAGCATAATTTAAAAAAATAAGACCAATTATTTCAACTGTTATTTAAATCAGTAAAAAAAAATAGCTTCAAATTACAGGTAATTGTACTCAAAAAAAGAAATCAGAGAAGAAAACAAAAGAATACAGTCATATATTTTTATTCATATAGCTCTTTTCAAGATGCTTTACTGTCCAGAATCTCTGGAAGTCAGCATATCTCTAATATAGTGGTGCTGTTTTTCAGTTGCACTGAGTAGTCCTGTTTAATGAGGGTTCGAATGTCTCTCCCTGTCTGTTAGGTTCGATGACAAAAAGCCACAGAAGCCACGCCGTTAAGTGAAGCTTCAGCATTCCAGTCGAGTAAGATTAGTATTAAACTCAATAGCAAGGCTTGGGGAAGTGCATGTGCAAGTTATTGTACAAACTCTGGATGACAGAACATTCAAGATGCATTACACACACAAGGAAACTCGAAGGCTGATAGGTGTGCTAATTGCAGCTATTGAAACCGTTGGACTGGTACAGTCGACACGAGTAGAGAGGATGGAGTAAATAGGCATGAGTCATGGGACAGCCAAAGGAAAACTTAAAAAAATAAATAAATACACTAACAGTCAAAAAGATTACAAGCTTTTTATGGAGGAGTTATGGACAGACGCTTTTGTATTGGATGAAAATATTTTATTTTCTGTATCAGTTAAACAGTAGTCTCAGGAGCTGTGTGAAGAGTCTTGCATCAAAATGTTCAAAGATGTGAAGCTGATAAAGGAATCAATTCAGGTTTATAGCAGAAACTGGCATTTTGTCTATGAACTGCAATCGATCACCATTTCTTAAATTTAAGAATTAAAAAAAAGGTCCATCGCTCCATACTAAGACAAGTCAAAATTCCCACAGCACACCCCTGTCTATGCCCCCGACTAATTATGGTATTTTCTTGATCAATTAAATTGTCTCATTAGCTGAAGAATAGTATTGTTCATAAAATGTAAGAAACAGTGAAACGTCCTTTACAGTAATTCCAAATAAAAGTTGACTTCTTTAAATGTCTTGTTTTGTCCCATAAACACAGCCAACACAACACAAAGATAGTAAATTCACTGTCATGCAAAGAAAAGCAACGAAACCTCACACAGGAAAAGTTAAATTATAAGTTGCCTTTTTTGTTCGTTTGTGATTTTCTTTTGCAAAATTTACCTGCTTATAACAATGATTTGTCCAAAGATAATCTAAAATGACTAACTACATGCATCTCCATGCTACCTCTTTTCCTTCCTAGCATTATACACATTTAAATAAAGTTTCATCTATTTAGATTTATGAGATTTTAAATAATAAGCTTTAACAAAATTTAGGAATTAAAATATATTTGTTCATGTCACTAAAAACCCACATTTCAGAAGTAGTGTGCCCAGTGGAAGCTATAAAAGTTGACTTTAAATGTCTTGATCTTTATGTTACTGTTACTCAGCATATATAAAGTCTTTAATCGTCATGTTTTTGTGCTTACATTAACTTTTGTGTGATCTAATGAAGTTTAATTTGCATGACAAACAGTGAGACAACGACTGTGTTTTTGTGTGACTTACCCTTGGACTCGTCCTCTCTTTTGCTCCTGCTGGAGACGAATGTTTTCGAGCTTCAGAGGGCTGGGAATGAAGCCAATCTCACAACCCTCTTTCACTAACCGACCGATCCACCAGTCGTTGTTGAACTTCTGAAGATGCAGAAAAAAAAGGGGATCAGTTATGGACTAAGACAAAAGTTTCAGCTAAATTTCGTATCATGAAGTATATGCTGTAGTTATGATGTTTAATTACAAAGTACAGACTTACCTCTTTTATATGCAGGAAGTCCTTGGCGTCAAAGGAGATGGCTGTGGCTGGTACTGGAACATCTTCATCCAATGCGCCACAATAGCTGACGTTGGTCCTTACAGCAAATGCCACTGGTTTACTCTGAAGGATGGAAACACAAGCTCAGTGAGTATCAGAAACATGTATTCAAAATATTAAAAAAGTTCTTATTCTAACAGATTTGAGGATTTATTTTTAAATAATAAAAAAAATACAAAAATAAAATAAAAAAAAAAACTTAAAAAAAAAAAAAAAAAAAACCTGCTCTGAAGTCTTAATAGTTCATAAGCCTTAAAAGGGAATGCCAGAACTGTTTCATCATCAGTGTCTTTAGCAAGGTGATTTCTAACATCATCATGAAACTATTTGTTTGATCTTTTCACAGATTTAATTTCCTTTTTGAGGAAACTTTATTACTTTATCTAATTACAAATATTGACTAAGCAAACTAAGGAACTCTGTTATTGTATAATTTTGACAGTCTTCTTTACTGACTGATGTGTGTCACCTGTTTTGCAGTGTGAAATGCTGATGGAAGTCAGCTACAGTAATGGGCTGGAGCCTGACCTTTCCCAGCCGTATCCTCCGCCCTTATTGCCAAAACCAGGGAAAGACAATGCAAGACTCCAGAAACTCAAGAAGAAGAGAGGCAAGAAAAAAGGCAGCCTCACACAGACGCCCATCCCCTTTCGCTCCTGTTTGTCGCCGGTCAACGAAGCAAGTACAGACCTTGAACACAGTGACCAGTCTAGCCCACCAAAGACACCAGATTCAGTCTACATCGTAGACCCATCTGTTTCCGGTTTTCCTTTTGGTTCCCTCTACAGTCACTCTCCATCTGCATTCCCTCATTCTCAGAGTAGCCCGTATGGCCATACTGGCAGCTTCCCTCCTCAGTCCCTCGCAGCTCATATCAGGACAACAGAAGAGCAGGTGGCTCCGCTGTATGAGTGCTCCTCTTTTTTATTTGATGATGCGACTCCTTTCACAATGCCACCTTCAACTACACCAGCCCTCTTGCCACCTGATAAGCTTAAAGCACCACCTCTTTCTTCTACTGTCAATGTAAACACGACACTAAATTGCCAAGGGTCAGTCACAACAGTCCCTCCAGTCGCTATGTCGCAGTCCACCCCTAAAATATCAACTCACAGCTTGACCCTATCCCCAGCTGCCTCCCACTGTGGCCCAGACCTGCCACCTCCTCAAGTTGCAGAACAATCTTCTGTTCCAGTGCTGCGATCAGTTTCCAACAGTCACACACAACCTTTTATTTCCAGCCAGAGGGAGAAAGATGCCAGTTCAAAGGACAACCCTCAGAGCCAGATATCGTCTTGGACTGCGAGACCTACCAGTAATGCCCACTTTGTTCCAAGCCACATGTCTCCTGAAGTAACTGCCTCAAAAATATCACTTGTTGAAGCAATGAGAGAGACAAAGTCTGAAGCTACACAAACTAGGATTTATACATCAAAGGCAACATTTTATGAAATCTCTAAACCTCCCTCTGTCCAAGACCTCACAGTAATAAATTCAGCTTACCATGGTGCACCATTATCTCCTGCGTTCAGGGAAAAAACAGCTGTGTCAGTGGTGAAAACTGAGCAGAACACATCTTCATCCAGGACCCAACACGGAAGACCTAAGACTCCCTCTTGTACGCCAAGTCGAGTATCCACACCCATTTTTGAAATATCAAAACCTAACCCACTTTTATTTATTGCAAGTCCTGCTTTCAACTCCTCCCAAGATATACAAGCACCTTCTATTCCCAAGGGGGCTCCAAGACACAAATCAATGATTCAAACTTGTGCCATAAATAAACCTCCAGCTGCAACTGAAGAATGCAGGCAGACTCATAATAATGACATATGTTCTATGAAGCAAGGCGGCAATTACAAAGAGACAGACATTTTTTTTCATACACAAAGGAGTTCTATAAATCTAGGTGTTGCCAGTTCTGAGCTATGCCACAGACAGAACATGACTGTATCTGACATCCCTGTGGTCAAACCAACAGAACTTGTCACTCCAAAACAAAACACAGACCAAGTTTCTGGAAATGAAGCTTCATCTTTGCCAAAGGTGCCATCATTTCTTTATGTACCAAAGAATCCCAACCCTACACCAGTAATGTCAGTCCAAATACCACCATGTCCCAGCCCTGTGTTCACCACCTATCGCCCTCCTGTCATCGAGGCACGAAAGTCTTTGACGTCACTATTGGAGAGTCAAATGTCATTAGCAAATTCAAAGCCCAAATCACGGTCTACATATTATGGCCTGACTCCAACTGAGTATGCTGCCTATGGTGGAATTAGGACTATCACATCACATCACAGCCCTGTACCCCCCAGGAATAATGAAACCTCTGCCGATAAACCACTCTCAGATGTATGTATAAATGGCTCAGATATCTCAAACCCAGAAAAACAGCTCAATGGACATGAGGTTCTACCCTCGTCAGTTCACAATTTACAACCTGTGTCATCTCCGAACAATTCTGAGCTTCCATCTGAACAGGTTGTCTCATGTAGGAAAGATGTCTTTGAGGAAAATCGGTCTGAAGTTCACAGTATTGGAACACAATCACCTAAAACATCTAACGTGGACACAATAAAATCTGAGCTTCCCCTTGGCTTGGCACAGAACACAATACAACAATCCCCAAGTGATGTATCCACACCAAAAGCCTCATATTCTGAGGCTCCAATACCAATACCTAAAGCAGGTGAGGTACACACACAAAGTGTGGCACAGTTTTCTGTAGAGGCAGCACTAAAATGCCTCACTGATAACAATGGTTTGTCAAGTTCTTCCTCAGCCTTAGCGAAAGCAGATCTAAATGCAGAGACATACCCTGAAGCAAAAGTGATAAATTTGACAGAAAATGGTTACAAGCCTAATAAAACACCTCCAGTTTCACAGGCTAATAAAAGAGACCAGTCAGGAAAAACAGAGATAGTTCCAGTCCAAACTTACCAAACTGCTGGTGGAGTCAGTTTGCCAACAGTCTATGATTTCAATGTGCAAATCAATGCCAAGCCTGTGAAAAACCTGGCTGACTGTGAAAACCCATTAGTTCAATCTCCTGCCACACAGATAGAGTCCAGATTCTCTGAGAGTGCCATTATAAATGAGTTCAACTCAAGAATACAACAATCCATCAAACAGGTTCCAGAATCTCCACTGTTGACTAAAATGCCTGCTGAAGCCACCCTACACAAACAAATAGAAGAGGTCAAACAGCAAACTAAAGTGAATAATGAGGTTAGTCTGACCGCTAAGACAAACATGGGGAACATTTTGCCTTTAATGGAAGAATGTGTCCCTGTTAAAATAATCACTGAGCCCAATTCTTTAAATATATACCCTAAGGAACCACTTATCACAACCACGAGATCTGTGGTACCCCATGAGCCTGTCACAGCGTCTGTATGTTCTGCTCAGTATAGTATCTACACAGAAACTTTAGCTGAGCAAAGCCCCAAATTAATTCAACCACCCAAAGCAGAAACTCAGGTTTATAGACATAACCAACCAGTAGAAAATAAGAACCATTTGCCCACGTTAAGTGCATCAAATATGTCTGTAAATACAATAAGTAAACCTACAACAGAACCGAAACTTCCTGCCCTACATGTCACTGCAACTCAGTCACCCAAGATGTCAAACAAAAGCCTCCCTTTAAAGACAGACTCATTCATTGTGCCAACAAAAGAGCCTCAAAAGCTGACCAATATTAGTGAAAATGTAAACACACAGACTATAGGGTACAGTGGCCAAGGTAAAGTTGTTCAAGAGATAAGTTTCTACACAAACTCTAGCAGAGTAATTGGAGACCCTAAACAAGCAGCTGAAATCACTCTTAATACTAAAGAGCCAGTAATATCTACCCAAGCAAATAGAGAACACAAACTGCCAAATTATATTAATATTGAAACCAACAGAGACAAAAATTCAGCAGTTGACAAAGTACATCCAAATATCATCAGTGAGAGGGTAGATTTACTAACTGGCAATATGGCAATAGAGTATCTTCCCACATCACCTTCCAAAACAGAAAATATTCAAGCAAAATGTTCATTTGAAACACAACAAGCTGCTTCTAGTCTTTCAAAAGGACCCACAACAGTTAAAATGCCCTTAAGTGAAAACAAACTATCCAGCAAACCAAATGCAAACCAGCTGAGCTCTTCCACAGACACAGTTTTACCTAAATTACTAGGAGTTCTAGAGGCAAATCAACAGGAAAAGGCACAGTCAAACAATTTCCAGAACAGCAGTACTCACTATATTCCTGCTGCTGAAACTAAAGTCCCCAACAGGCTTAACATAGAAACTGTCCTGCCAATGACGGCAGATGCAGCAGTGAGTGGTAAACCAACATTTAATGCTATACAGGCTGGCAAGCAAACTTTGCCTCCTAGCCCTACGATGAGGCATGTCACACCAAAAAGCCCTCTGATGAAATCTGAGAGATTTGAGAGTCTATCTGCAATAAAGTCAGCCATGAATACAAAATCTGTTTCTGGCTCTCTTGATGGTAAACAGTTTGGCAAAGATTGCTCTCTTTTTGAGAACAAATTACCTGACACACCTGAACATCAAATTGCTACTAGAACCCATATAAATGAACAACTCTCTTCCAGCCAGCCAGTTATAGGCAAGACATCTTCAGCAACTCCACCTACAAAAATTAAAAACTCTGTAATATCTAATGGGAAAACAACTTCCCCTTGTACTGGTTATATTACACCTAGCACATGTGTGGAACAGCAAACTACACAACTGTCAAGATCTAGTCAAATTATTGGAAATAATGTTCATACTGTGAATTCAGTAAGCTCTCAGACTGTACTGAAACAGTTTAGTTCTGTCACTGAAACAAACAAATCAATAAAAACTAACATATGTACTGTAAATTCTCCAGCAATGTCTTATGGTGCATCAAATAAACACCCTGCTACAAACATTCAGTGTTTTAATGAAAGCACCAGTGATTTTAAAGCCCTGCATTGCCCTAATACAGCAACTCAACCTTCTCCTCTACCAGAGCGAAGAGCAAGTAATACACCTAAACAATCATCTACCCCTACTTTACCCCTCTCCCCTCAAACACCTATGACTTTAAACCATGTGACAGAAATAAATCCCTCAACTATTATTATGAAAGATCAGATAAACCCTTTCATTACAGCTTTTCAAAATAATACACCTACTAGTACTGTTCAGCCATTTGCTATCACAGAGAATATCTCAAAACCAGAAATAAAACCACTTACAACTAATGATACTTCAGCCCCTGAGGTAAAAGTACATTCCCCAATGCAACACAAAAGAAATTCAAATTCAGGTCAAGAAGGAAAACTCCCCTCACTAAGCACTGAAGCTAGTGTTCCCACCCATGACAGCTATCCTTCAGTGCTTAGTGGACCTACAGCAGAAGCAAAACCACCCATTAAGAAGGTAGACCCAAGACCATCCTCAGATGTAAAAACAGAATCCTCAAAGTCCCCCAATTATGTGGCTCAGGTTAGCTCACAGACCATTAGTGTTCAGCCCACGACAGAGCAACCAGTAGAGATCATTTCCCCTGCAAATCCAGCAACAGATACTGTCATGAAACCATCCATGATTAAAGCCGATGTGATTGATTCTGCCACTCCTGCCTCTCTGCCTCAGGCCTCAATCTCAGTCAAAGCTCCATCCCCAAACAGAGGAACGTCACCGCTATCTCAGCAAAAAACTGGACTCAAAGGCAAGGACGTTCTGAAGTCCAAACCTACAGCTGCACCAACAGAAACCCTGGTAGTCGAACCCTCCACGAAGTCAGTGATATCAACTGCATCTTCAACTGCTGACAAGAAGTCTGTTAAGAAGTCTGTTACAGCAGAAATATCTCCTTCATCCAGTGAGCAGAAAGCAGCCCAGAAACCAAAAGGCCTTAAGGGTAAGCTTAGTGGTTGGACACGGCTGAAGAAACATATGGTTGTTGAGCCAGAGGAACCTACGTTTCCAGAGCCAGAGGCCAAACCTCAGGTTGATTCCAGTGGCAGCGATGAGAAAACACATCAAGCTGATAACAAGTCATCAGCAGACCAACATGATCAGGAGGTAGCTAAGAACAAAGAAGGTCCTAAGGCGCTGAAAATGTGGGATGCACTCCTCTTTCAGATGTTCTCTACCAAAGAGCGAATTATGCACCAGATCAATGCCAACAAGAAAGATTCAGACAAGATTAAGTCCTCTAAAGATGTTCAGGCAGAGGTTCCTTCATTTGTCAATCGCCTGCCAATTTTACTGTACAGCCCTCGATTTGATGCCAGGAAGCTGAAAGAAGCAGTTGAGAAGCCGCTCACAAAAATAGCAGCAGTGTTTGAAAAGGGGCTGATAAAACGAAAATCTCAGGAGGAGGAACGTAAGGACTTCAACAGAACAGCCAAAGGGTTTGGTTCAACAAAAGCTACGGATATATAAGTGATTTGTAAATGATATATCTAATGGCAAGTTCATAACAAAATAGAAAGAAATTTTTGGACAAAGTAGTAACACTATAATTGAAATTAATTTTTCAAAAATAAGTTGGCTGGCTATTCTTGAAATGGTGGTAAAGGCTTTAAATTGATTGACTACTGCTCTTTTCACCATGTATTTGACCCAAGGTTGGAACTTAATCATTGCTGTGGTGTAGTTTAATGTTAGAAAGTAAAGAAAGTTTCATTGAGAAAAAAAAATTGACCATACACAAAAAGTAAGTACTGAAATGTATGGAATTTCATTAAATGTGGATAACACAGATGTCTAAGTTGGTGTATAAGTAACCTGCTCTTAGGGGTCAAATAGTGCAGGTTTACTTGGCAAAAATGGGGAAAAAGATGAAAGAAAGCAACATTATAATCTCTATAATCTACTTGGTTAAATTTTTCTTTTTTCATTTGATCATGGCCTAGTTGTAGTTTTAAATGCTCTTACTGTAGATTGTAGATTTGATTGTTTTATTTGTCATGGTTGACCTTTTTCTATTTTTCTAAACAAAGTAAGGCTTCTAGTATACACCGCTGGCAGGCAGTTTTTAATCTGTGTAATAAAAAGGGCTTTTACATTCCTGCACAAACAGGGCAGATGGATTTTGAAAGAAGGCATACTGAGACAAATGAAGGATCAAAGTGTGGTCAGAATAAATTTAGGTTTCTGTAAGTCAGGTATTGATGAAAAAGATGTTGGTTTCAAGCAAGGCAGGAAACAACAACCAGTGTATAGGTTGGTACAGAGCTGGGCAGTAAGGGGAAAAAAGCTAACTGTAAGAGCAATGATTAGTTTATGGTTTTAGCCATGCTAGCAGCTTTAGGAACTATAACAATGTACTTCATAGTACATTATTTATGTATTGCTCAGAGTGGGGGAATCCCAGAATCAAATTCCTGTTTCACTGCTTTTAACACATGATGTTAAAGACTCCAAGCTCCTCTGTCTGCAAAGTTTATGAAAGCAGTTTTTATAATATCAAGTTATGGATATAAAAGTATGTGGACATGTTTCTGTATGAGCATGTTGGAGAATGATTGTTTCCACCAAACAATGATTATATGATTAAACTATCTCCTTCCAGTGTAATAGATAAAGTTACCAGAACTGTTTTGATGGTGAGGATTATTTTCCTGCATTGTAGTGAATTGTTGAGGGCTTCTGAACAATAATACTGAGACTAGATTGCAACGAGGATGTAGAAGTGAACACTGGTAAATGATGATGATGATGATAATAGTGAATAGGCCTGATGTAGGAAGACAACCTGAAGGAAATGGACTGAAGAGTACATTTGTGATGTTTCACGTCTGTAGGATTGTGCTGCCTCTATAGCATGCTGTTGTTATAGCTGTTTTGTTTAAATCTTTCTATCACATTACTGGGATTCAAAATGTGTTGTTTTTTTCCAAGATCACCATCTTGATGTGGAATTTCTTCGTTGAAGGGGACTTGAATCCTATAACCTAAAAGCAGCCCCATTTATTACACTGATGCTTAATATGTATTTGTGTGATTTTTAAAAATGCATAAAGTGTTGTGAAACTTTTGCCTTTGCCCCTCTTTTTTTTTTCTCTGTGGAAATACTGTAAAAGTTCCAGCTGTCTTTTTAATAGGTGGCATGTCACAGTGGACAGCTCATTAGAAGTGTTATTTTATATTTCTGTTACTGTTGGCCCACCCAAATTTAAAAACCAAAATGAATAATGTGTTAGTCCAACTCTTAATATTTGGCTTCCCTACTTGGTTCGTTGTTAGCTTCAAGGCTATTGGTTCCTATTGAAAATATAAATTCTTAAAGTGTGTCATAAATATAAAGTAAGATTTGTTTTCTGATTTTTCAAAATAGCCAAAAGATTTCATACCAAATAAAGAGCATGACAGCTTTGATAAAACATGGAAATAGAGAAAATGTGGCTATTTGCAGGGGAACATTGGTTCATATTTGATAGTCTAGTGATTATTTCTGACAGTGGGCTGTGTCAGCAAAATAAAAGTTGCAGTGTGTGCATTTGATTAAAAACAACAAATCTTTTATTTGTTAGTCAGACATTTTGGTTTAAATCATTTAATTTCCAAACATGAATATTGTTCAAGACTAATACAGTTTTAATGTGTTCTAAAAGAACTTCTTTGTAGATTTATACAATAAAAGCTTTAGCCAGCTTTCCACATTTATAAAGTAAAAATAAGGTTTTAGTATGTGGGAAAAGCCACAGTTGGACTAACTGTCAAAGATGTTCCTGAGAAAAAAGAGTCCCACTGACCCTCCCCACCTACCATTCTCTGAATAAGAACCATAATCTGAATATAAAGATGGGTGACTCATCACTACTTCCTCCAATTGTTAAAAAATTAAGCTAGACTATCATGCAAATGGGAGCAGCAATCAGAGTTTATCTTTCTATCTTTTTCCATCAACATTCCACCCACAGATTAGTTGTTTCACTCGAGCCCAGCCCTCAGTGTTATGCCTCTTTCCCCAAATTCACAACTGCACAGACTCTGGCTGCAAAAAACGTCACCAGTGGGAGATACCAGCACCCACTTTGATGCTATTTTAACTTTATTCCAGGGGAGCTGTCATCCACATTTATATAAAATTGGACAAAAGATTGTCTGTGCAAAAACAGTCAGTAATATATTGTTGCCTCCAAAAAAGATTTGGTCACTTTTTTCTTGATTTTTGTATCTCCATTATTGTATTGTATTTAGATTTTGATTGAGCTCTTCATCATTTTCTATTTTGTATTTTATTGATCTCCTTCTTTTCTGTAGTTTTTAAAAAAAAATTTTCCTTTGCAAGCTAATTTGTGATTCATAAAATTTTATTGCGCTGGCTCATTTTTAACGTTTTGGCTGCTGTGACACAATAATTTCCCAACATTTTGAATAAAAATAGCGAATTTTATCTTATGTTCTGACCATTAGTTAAAGGACTTTCTCACCTGACTGGCAGTTTACATCTTCACTGCAGCTGGTGTCAGCTGAAACCTTCTCATACTTGCCGTGACCTGTCACCACAAATTTATATCTTTTGCCAGTGGAGCTCTCCTGCAATTCAGTCGGTAAAACAGTACTCATCAAGACAAGTTTAAAAACAGTTAAGCTTGTGTTCCTCCATCGAGCGGTTCATGGGCTACAGTCAGGGAAAGCCACCAAATATTTAACATCCACATAGATCTTCAACAAAATTTGCAGAATCTTTAAAGATAGCATGATCTGATATTTGATGTTTCCCACTCATCTTTTCTCTATTTTTGCAACTGATCAATTAGGTTTATTTTCTTTTGAGGTCTGATGATGTTCATAAATGAAACACCTGAAATAATGAACAGAATATTTCCTCACTATTACATTTTTTCAGCCAGAATTATTCAATTCAATTCAATTCAGTTTTATTTATATAGCACCAAATCACAACAACAGTCACCTCAAGGCGCTTTATATTGTAATAATAACACAGAGAGAAGAGAAAAAAAAATTATCAAAATAGTGGCAGCCTAGTAAAAGGTTATGTCAGACAAGAGTTGTGAGCAATTTAACCAAAGGGTGTTTGTTTTCTTCCTTTACTGTTTCTATCTGCTCTGTGTTGCAGGCCACAACAGAAAAAAATACTGTCAATGAAGATAATTAAAAGATAAAATTCATCAGCAACACATCAAATGTTGGTGTGTAAGTGTGTACCTTTCCTTCTTTCCCAGATGATAACGTGTCTCCAAGGCTCTCCCATAAATTTTTCTTGTTTAAAACACCACCAGGTTTTATTTCCTGAAAACAGGAACAGTAAACAAACCACAGTTTTTTTTTTGTTTTTTTTTTTACCTCTGCCTGAATGACCAACATATGAAAGCTGATGCTGCCATGAGGGGGCAGACTTTCACTGTTTATCCAGTTAAAGTGAGCCTGGTTGATTTACACCAGATGAAAAGAGGCTGGGAAGTGAAAACTTGAAGAAGAGAAGGACATGTGGACTGAAAGGAGCCATGAGAGAAATTCATAATACTTGAGAGACTTTAAGGAGTGTGAAATAGTCAGACAAGTAGAGAATAGAGGAAAAAGCTGAAAATATAGAACTGACAAAAATAAGCCAAATGATAGGAAGGGAATGGTAGCTCAGTTAGAAGTTCTGTGAAAAAATAAATCTGACAATAAAACAATAACAAAAAACTGATATTTTAAGATCAGAGGATGACAGAACAGTTTAAAAATGGTGTTTTAATTGCTGTTGGCAGGAAAGGCTGCCATGTGCAAATAACTTCACGCTCTCAATGTCAAGTGCTCCGAGTGTGGGAAACAACAATGCACATACCCAAAGCCTTTGGCAGTGAAAGCAGATGGCAGACACTTGAAAAGAGAGGCTACATTTGATTTGCTCTTTCACCAAATACTCATGACATCATTTGCTTGTAGTTGCCAGAATTTATCATTATTTTTTAAATCAAATATTGTGCTTCTTTTCAGCTTCATTATTTTGCTCTTTTGTTTTTATTCTTTTTCAGGATCACACATCAAATGAATCCTTATTTATCTTATTTTATTTATTTATTTAGAGCAGTTTGAAGCCTGAGCTTTTAGTTCACTGGGTTTATTTGTACATCCTACACTGACCTCAATATATAATATACTGGCTTTGTTTAATTTGAGCATCCACCACTGTAACAGTATATATATATATATATATATATATATATGACAGAAAATAAGAAGAGCATGATAAGCGCACCTTAAACGAAAGCTGACACAAAGAAGCTGACACCATGAAGAAAGAAAAAGTAGTTCTGTATGAAAAAGAACTAATCACTAGTTTGTTGAATAAGGGACTTTTTTTTGTTTTTGCTCCCTTTGTGTGTTTTTCAACTGGGATGATACCTGAACAAAAACAGGCTCTTAGAACCTTAGACATCCTCTTGAGAGGATTACTAAACATGGAAGCAGCAGAAGTCATCTTAACAACCTGGTAAATCTGGGATCTGTAAACCAACAGCCACCCAAATTGATTGTATGTACAGATATGGAATTGAGCAGCACTGAGTGCATGCATTAAAATCGTGAATTAAACTGCTGGGTAGATGGGAAATAATTTTCTGGTTTTACATGTTTTTAAAGTAGTTGTTGCTGTTTCATATTTGGTGGAAAAAATAGATAAAGACAGGGTAAAATACTTAGGACAGCTTGATTAACATGAGGACAGCAATGCAGAAAAATTGATTTAATCCCTTGATCACATTTCAAGTTTAAAAAAAATCTGACTTACTGCTGGTTTGGAGGGTGAACTGCACCGGCTTCCATCTTCACTCCCTTTTACCCACTGGTTGATGAGATCAGCAACACCCACTTTTAAAACATCTGCATCCTGAGAGAGAAGTGAGATACACATATATATGCTTGGTTAAGTTCACCTACATTTTTAAAAGTTTTAAATGTTGAAAAAGCCCCTCAACCCTCTTTATATCTAAAAATACAAAATATCTAAAATGTCCCATTCCCATAAGCATTCCCTCAGGAAACCTTTCTTCTGTTCAAAATATTTTTATTTAGGAGATTGTAGAAAACATAAAAACAAACAAACAAACCCAAAACAACAGACAGACAGTGAAACTTGAGCAAAAAAAGGCATGGGTGCCTATATTTATTAACAGATCAGGTCATGTTTCAATCGACCTTAGATGGTGTGATCAAAGTGGTGTTTAGGTTCCAGGTGTCTCCAGCCTCAAACAGGTTCTTCTTGGATGCAACTGGTTCAGTGGGAGAAGTGAGGTCAGTCAGTGCCTGACAACCTGATCTACTTTCCTTTGAGGAGAGCTGAGAAAAATAAGATGGGATCCAGAAAGAAAGAGAGAAAAATAGAAGATTTTAGGTCAGCCGAGAATCGCGAGAATAGTGTAGGAATAGAGAATAGTGAGGAAAACAAAAAGTCTTCCTAAAACTCATTTGAATAGTAATACTTTAATACTTTACTTCTAATATAAACTGCATAGAACCATGCTTGATTGTTTAAAGGGAGGAAGAACATAGACTGAAGATGACACTTTTACTATGAATACATATAATATATAAACTTAAATTATTATTAACTTATCAGTGAAAATATAAATTTTTTAGAATTTATTTTTGGCATTTTTATCTGTTATTTGACAGGATAGTACAGAGACAGGAGATGGGATGACATACTGGAAAAAGTCTGGGGTGAACTCAAAGCCAGGTCCTTGCATTAGCCTTTGGTATTTAGCCTAGCTGCTCAGCTAGGTGAGCACCCAAACAAACCATTTTCAAACAGTGTACTAAATTATTATAATAATTATAAGCTTTTACAAGGCAACATAAAATAGTTTATTTAAAAAAATGTTTTTAAAGCATTAATTGGTGCCAGTCACAGGCAAATTGACTAGATTTAACACTTATCTCTCCCCTTTCTTTAAGTTTTACTAAATAACATCTGGGATAAATAAAATACACTTTTCCCCTTTGATAAATGCTAAACATTTTTGCATGTGAGCCCCACTTTTCCATCAGGACCACACACTGTCTTTTGCATTCAGATTAAAACTCAAGAAAGTTATTCAATCCAATTCAATTTAAAACAGCAGTCACCTCTATATTACAAAGTAAAGACCCCACAATAATGGAGAGAAACCCCCAACAATCAGACAGTCTCCCATGAACAAGCTTGGTGATGGTGAGAAGGAAGAACTGCATTTTAACAGGAAGAAACCTCCAGCAGAACCAAACTCAGGGAGGAGCAACCACCTACTGCTACTAAATGTTAAAATTACCTAGGAGTCTCCTCTGAGGTTTCAAATAATCAGTCAGTGGATTCTGTTAATGATTACAAAACAATTATCCCACAAATATCCTTTACTGCTTGAGAGGAAAAATGCAGTTTTACCTCGAGGGCATGTGTATACTGTTCCAGCCTCTTGTCAATCTTGGAAACAGGAAGAGGTGGCAGTGTCTTCTTTATGTTGCTGGTGCTTTAGAAGAATGCATAAACAATCGCATCTGTCATGGCAAAGTGTAATTTTGTCTGATTTTAGCATACAAAATCAAAATGTTGTATCTCCTTCCAGAAGAAAGGTTTGGTGTTTCTGTTCAGAAGAACTCACTGTTATCTAAATATAACTGCAGCTTATGTTTAAACCTGCAAACATTTCTAATAAGCAATAATTTAATATCATTTCTAGGAACATGGAGTGGAATGTAACTGATGGTAGACATTGTGTTAACCCACAGCGAACTGAAAGAAAGGTTTCTGCAGTTACATGTTATAGTTTGGTCTTTCTTGTATGTTTTCTTTTTTATAAGTCAGACTTACCTTCTCCTCAGAGACTCTGTTCGCTCTGTGATCTGAGGAATGAAAAACAATTAACAGTTAAACCCTTTTTTAAACAATTTGTTTATTAATTTGCCTTATGACCATCAATAATTTAAACAGGAGTGAAACCAAATTTAAAAAAAAAAGGAGTCATAAAACTTTCAGTAATTTTTCATATAACAAATCACCTGTCAAATAATATTTCAGTAACCTTCACATAATTGTTGTCTACATAGCTCATCCAAACTTAAGGACTCTGAGAAATTCTCAGTCCTCCTTTTCAAGTCCATGCAACAAAAGCAATAAATGCCCTTCTTTCATCACTGTTTCCGATAGCTGCTGATCAATACTTGGCCTGTTAGAACTTTTACAAATCACTGCAAAGAATTTTTAGTAGTAATCAAAGGTATATTATGTCTTCTCTTTCACCCTTTAACAGAAATCCTTAACTTTCTGAAGTCTAAGTAATCATCAGTGACAACCCTAACCCTAACCCCAACCCTAACTTTAACCTGAGCCTTTATATGTCATTTTTGCTTTTATTAAATTGTTCTTCCAAGTCTTGGCAATCAGGAAACAAAGATCATTCTAATTGACCCACATCAAAACTATTCACATTTGTTTAAAAAAAATGTCTCTTTTGACATTCTCCAAAATATAGGCTTAGGGTTATAACTTACAATCACTAAGACCTCAGGGAGTTAAGATATCCAATACACTTTTTATTGAGACAGATTTTAGTTCGCACCTGCAGGCTTTCTCTCTTGTAGTCTTTCTACAAGATTCAGGTGTGTATCAGTTTGCTTGAGGGTGACCTGCTGTTTTTGACCCTGACTCACCTTGCATTTACCATCTGCTGAAACTCGGCTGCTCACTTCATCCTGTAAAGAGACACAGTAAGCTGAGACACAAATTACCACAGAACTCAGTTACACCACACTGCAAAAAACAAAATATCTCATTGGTTTACAGTTTTTTTTTTACAGCATATGAATCACCTGATCAACCTAGAGAGCTAAACCAGCACCCCACCACAGTATTGACTGACTGAATTATTGTTTAAATAAGCAGATCTGTCTCTTTGTGCTAAGCATGTGATGGACTGGTGATCTGTGCAGTATGTATCTTGTCATTGTCCAATAGGCTCCAGCCCACCTGTGACCCAGATGGATAAGTGGTTAAGAAAATGAATGAATGGATGGATGGATGAATAAGCTGGTTTACACATGGTTCTAATAAAGTGCTGGTTTAATGTATGATTTTAAAATTATGTTCTGTTAATGAACAGTAACAGGTTTGAGCAGATCACCAGCTAAAAACTCTACTAGTAAAGCTGTCTAATGCAGTTCATGGCTGCTCTTTAATCTGTATAATCAAAGCCATAAGCTCACTATAGTTTGACAAATGAACCTCTTCCATTGCTGCACAAGAAGTCAGATGACCCATGTAGGGTACTTACTGGGTAAAACTGTATGAGGAGTTTCTGTTGGGACATCAGGAGACATTAAAGAGACAAGAAGTTTAAACATGGTCAATACAACACAACACTATATAACTTTACCATCAGAAATTCATCACATTATCTCTGAGGAATTAACACAACAATTGGTAAAATGACTGGCAGCTTCTGAAGCTCACCTACACTTCTCCAGGTGGTTAAAGTCTACACAGCTGCTTTATCATAAAACATGAAGAAGGCATTAGTCCTTCAGAGCTGAGTTGCAACATCCTCAAACAGAACCAACTGAGTTTACAGGAAATGTAATCTTTCAAGGAAAACCCTATAAAATCTCTAAACTGAACAAAATTCACTTGCCTGTGAGATATCACATAAAAACTTTGTCCTTAAACTTTAACTACATCGATTGTTTTCTGTATTCTTATTTACTAATTAATAGGTAAATGCAGGAACAATACAATACATAAATTTTTGTACCAACACATAGTAGATGTTACCTTTTCTGTAAGCAGTCACTGGACGCCATACAATTATGGAGACCCAGTAAATACCTAAAGCAGTCTGACAGACCACCTTTGGTTTTACAAGTTACCTTGAATGTTGGGCTCATGGGGCCGTAGCAGTTTAATGACTCCTCGCCTTCACTGCTGCAGCAGAGAGAAATGGCAGACCATCTATTTTCTTCTTCGCTCCCCTTGTCTCTGCTCTCTGTTGATGGCTAGGAAAAAATGAAAAACATGTTTGCATTTGATAGACAGGTGTTTCATCATTCAAATAGGGCAACATTAAAAGTATATTTCTGTCCCTAGTTTGTGTACACTCAATGCACATCTGTTCATGCGTCAAAAAGGTGCACATATGTGCACATATATACATTTTTTGTTCAAAGTTTTGCAACTTTTGTACCATTACATTAGGGTAAAAGTTTTCACAAAAGGTTCAAGGCTGCTTTCCATAATGCACAAACCACAAATGTACAAATAATTATCCCCTATCAAAGATATAAAGGCAGTATCTTAAAGGATAACACTCCAGAGATAAGCTGTTGTATGATTAATGGTACAACACTGTACTTTTCTGAAAGTGTAGCAGTCATTTGGTGTTTTTAGAGTGCACCTCCTTTTAAATGGTGGAAGGATTGGGTGCTGATGCATAACTTAATCCCAACCGTTTTCCCCAATATCTCCCTTTCCTCTCTTTCCCCCCTTTTTTAAAGTGTGAAACTTTAAAAAGTTGTTCTCACTGTTCGCTCATAATGCATTATTTGGTGGCAAAAGCCTAATGAATACCTGGCCCACTGCTGGTGATAAAAACTGGAATTTCTACAGCGCCTTACATCATTGGTGCTTTCGTCAGGCTATGATTCATTTCGACACCCTGCAAGCCAAAGCAGCATTCTTTCACTTTATTACTTTAGATCTGAAACCAAATTCTATGAAATAGAAGCTGTTTAAAAAGCTTTGTGAAATTTTTTATGAGACACTGGGGAAAACAGGACATTTTTCTGGAGATATGTCAGTAGGCTACTGGTTTGTAGATGTTTGAATAACAAAAGTAAATGCCTAAATCCCAACTTCTTTACACCCCACTATGTGAAATTTTTGGACATAGTCGACAAATATGTGTCAGAGATTGAATCATGGAGGTAAAACTGCAGTTAGTTTGTCTTGATGTTGGTATCTGACGAAGATGCTTTAAAATTTCACGAGATTCATTGTTGTTAATTGTATGATTATAATGCATTATAAATAAGTTAGCCCTGTGTACAATTTTAAAGTTGTTTCCACAAGAGTGAAATTCTATAAAGTTGATTTAGAACCAGTGTTTATTGCATGCCAAGTCAACAATGTTTTATTGAAAACTGATCTTCAATCTGCCATTAATGATAAAATCACAAACCACAAAATTCTGTGAGACAGTTTCTTTCAAATTTGTCATCAAAGTAGGATCTGCATGATTATCCTCAAGATTGATTTATTGTGCAACAAAGACAGTTACTTGTTATGCTATGATGAATTATAAATGCTGGTCTATAGTTGAAGGATGCACTCTAGTAGTTAATCAGTGGCTGTACAGCACAGCAGAGACCTTGCTGTGCTTATTTGCACAATTTAGCAAATAACTGTGCAAATAAGTGTACTTCCCTTTCAATTATGCTTAGGGAAGTTCCTAAATAAGTGAGGTGATCCAGAAATAACTCTGCAAACCTTGTTTTGCATTTTCCTTTCTTCTCCTTCATTGTCCTCCTCCGCCTCCTTCGTGTCATCACTGTGTCTCTGCTCCCTCCTGAGGTGGAGGACTTCCTTCATGTCATGTGTAAAGATCAGCTCCTCATCCTCCTTATCTTCATCTCTGGCAGTCTGTCTAGTTTCTGTTGACCTCCACTCCCTCTTCAAAGTTGGCTGCACCTCTTCTTCCTCCTGCTCATCCTCATTATTCTCCTCCTTCTCCTCCTCCTGTTCCTTCTGCACCTCTATCTCCCCCTCCACCCTGCAGGCTTCTCCACTGTGGAGGAGATGATTAAACTGAGCTGACAAAGTGCTGTGATCCAGACACATTAGTAGAAGTAAAAACTAGAGAAGAATGTTGGGAAAAACTAAACAAACAAAAGAATGTTTTTTCTCATATCAGTGACACCTCGCATGATATCATCCTTTCCGAATGTTTTCTTCAAAATAATAGCAATTACCTTAAGTTTCCACAACAGCAGCAGCAGCAACAACAACAACAAAACCGTTGGAGAAAAGTTTAAAAAAAAAAAATTACTTTTCCTAAAACGTCTGCTTGGCTTCATACAGAAACTACACACATCAACCCTGGTTGATTTTGGGGTTAAAGCTTCTCATACTGTGGTGTCAACTAACCTTAACAATTAGGTTTCTGTTGTAAAATCACTGGCCTGTGGGTTTATACAATTAAACTGGAAGTAACAGAACCCACAAACCCACTAAGTCCTATAAAAACATGATGCAACACATTCAGAAAAAAAATAACAAGGGAGTAAGAGGAATTGCTAAGCTGATGATTAAAAAACACATTTTATAACAGGTCTGACAATATGTCAAATGTATACAAGTAAAGTTACATAAGGTTGAAATCATATTATTTAAATAATGTATCTATTTAATATATTTATGTCTTTTATATATGGATGGAAAATCAAGATGGCGCCACGGATGGCTGCCTCGGTACTTCGCTCTCGCTTTGCTGTTTCTGTGTGTTTACTCTGTTTTTTGCTGCTATCCTCGCATCGCTTTCACCAGAGAGAAACTCTTAAACATCGGACAGTCCTCTCTAGGTATTTTTTTCCTCCGTTTTCATCAACCCTGACAACTTAACCGGGATTGTGGTTGGAGGCACAGCAGCGCTCTATGGGATTTGCCGGAGACGCAGACTCGTCAAGCTGCGTCAGCGGGGACTGCGTGCCCCGCTCCTCTCTATACACCTGGCGAATGTGCGCTCACTGGTAAACAAAATAGATGAACTGCTGCTCCTGTAGTCTAAAAACTCTGACTTTCGCAGATCCGCCGCCCTCTGCTTCATTGAAACCTGGCTCAGTGAACACATCCCGAACTGAGCTCTTCGGATGCCGGACTTCAGTTTTTTTTGAGCGGATCGCAACGCGTAGCTCTTGGGGAAAACACTAACATACTGGACCACCGTTACACTGCTTTAAAGGATGCCTATCGCGCTGTTCCCTGTGCAGCTCTTGGACTCTCTGATCACTGTCTGCTTCACCTCATACCTACCTACATACAAAAATTAAAAACTTCTAAGCCTGAGGTTAAAACTGTGAAGAAGTGGACCAAGGAGTTGAAGGAGGAAATACAAGCCTGCTTTGACTGCACAGATTGGAGTGTTTTTGAAGCTGCAACCACCGACTTCAATGAACTCACTGACACTGTGACATCATACATCAGTT
>VUQS01007137.1:2846-30366 GCA_015108495.1 Heterochromis multidens
GAATATTTATAAAAAAAAAAAAAAAAAACCCCCAAAAAAAAAAAAAAAAAAAAAAAAAACAACAACAAAAATATAAGTGAAAAACACAAATGCCCAATGAGACATGAATCTGGATCCAGCTTTTCTAAGACCCCAACCAAGCCTCCTTATGCAGACTTTGTATGTATCTAAAACGGGCCTGTTATTTCATGGCAGCCAATATTGCAATAGCCAGTGCAGCAAAAAACACTTTGTACATAATGGTGAGATGCAGGAGGCATCTGACAAAGCAGCATTATTTGACATGTCAGGATGGTAAATGGTAAATGGACTGGTTCTTATATAGCGCTTTTATACTCAAAGCGCTTTAATAATTTAATCTGGATGCCCAGACCTCTTTCAGAGGGATACCGAGGTGTTCCAAGCAAGCCAAGAAATAGTCTCCCCTCACTCATTAAATCAGGTTTGACACCAACGTGGTGACAGCAAAATCACCCACCTTGAGGTTTAGTTGTGGAACTTCACTAACCAATAGGTGATGTCAGATGTTGGCTATATCTGTCTTAGATACAGTCTTTGGTCTCCCCCGGGTTCTCCTGCTGGTTGGTCATGCCTGAAACACCTCCCAAGTAAGGCATCTGGGAGGCATCCAGGTCAAATGCCTGAACCACCTCAACTGGCTATTTTCAGTGTGGAGGAGCATCAGCTCTACTTTGAGCCCCCCCCCCCCCGAACGACAAATGTCACCTTATTTCTAAAGTAACCTCGATATCTTTCATAGAAAGCTCATTTCTGCTGTCTGTAGCCGCAATCCCTGGGTCACTACATATAGCTTGTGGCCACAGAGGAGGGTATGAACGTCAATAGACCAGTGAATGGACAACTTATATATATGGTCAGGTCTCTTTTTACCACAGCAGACTTGTTTACAATGCGAAACTGAAAAATCTGAACAGGATTTACATGTACCATATGTTTGAAGTCATCGTGTATATTTTTCTGTGTGTAACAACATGATATATGTCACTGTCCTATAAACACCAGCCACCTGGACCCATGTTGTTAAAGTCAAATGACCCAGTCTAGCTGGATGTCCTTGGGTGACCATTCAGCTACATTTCCAGCAGCCTGTTCCAGCCATGTCACAGCACCATGGATGCATAAACATCTAGCTCACTTGGCACCAGCAGAACCATCCTGTCACCCTGCAGGGGCCGGTCCCATGACACATCTTTTGATCACACATCCCTGACGTTTGTTGTGATAATTATCAGTCCAGTGGTGTCGGTCATGGTCTGACAAGGTTAGAGCTGCGTGACCCTGCTGGTTTTGGCAAACACATGTCGCACAGTCCACTGAAATGTCACAATGCCTTAACAGCACTACTCATGAAAAGTACTTGTGGCATCCGTCAGTCACTTCTGTCTCTCGTTCCTCACAGGAACACATCATGCGCACAGATACACACACACTCACAGAAATACTGTACAGAAACTGTCCTCAGTTACAGTTTGTGTTGTGGTGTTGACTGCAGAGTCACCTGCGTGGTGAGGGTGCTGACCAGGTGGAGCAGACAGCTGCTGGGGTCTATTTCAGTTTGATATTAAATAGAACAACCTAATAAGGCATGAAGACAGGGTCTGCCACTGCAGCTGAATGGGCTTCTCTGCAAGGGCTCACAATGAAGAATTGCTTTATGATATTTAGCAACATAATAGGCTAGGTAGCACACACTAACATTCAGATGGTGGTCAGGCTGTACTCGTTCAACTCTCCAGCCCTTCATCTTATACCTACTGGGTTATTGGCCTGACAGTCAGCAGATGAACTCAGGTGAACAAGGGCTTCCCCCGAACATATTGGCTCACCCCTGCATCAAAAGAAAGGTTTGTGTGTGAGCTCTTGTGTGGGGATATCATAATCCTTTACAGAGAGCTTTCCAAAATACTTTTCAGGATATTTTCCAAATGAGGTGTCGTTTAGCCTCCTTGTGCTTGTAAGCGGCCCACCTGTGCTGGCATGGGAATCTACCCCTCCTCCTCATTTCTGCAAGGGACGGCAAAGGCCAAGCTAGAGCTGCATTTGTTTCGTACTAATCCTTCTTATGAGGGAGATAGAGAGAGCTCTTATAGCAGGAGCCAGCTTTGATCCCCAGCAGATGAAGACAAAAAACACTTAAGCTACTTAGACAGCCTCCTTTTTCTTTCACTTCCTTCTTCATCTCTTGGCTCATCCCTCGCCTCACTACCCCCAAACATGTGTTAGAGGAGGAGGTCAGTGAGGTTGTGCAGGCCAAGGCCCCAAATGATAGCAGGCTGCAGATGTGAAAGACAGATCTAACAAACTTTCGTGACACAGCCGTACTTATCTTATTTATTAAGTTTGTTAAAAATAACACACATGCATGTCTACATAAACAGAAAGCAAAAGAATCCCCCTGCAGTAGTCAGACACGCAATGTGTTTGTAATGTCTGTGTACAAAATTAGGCTTAAAACTAAATAAAAAACAGCTGTGTTGAAAGTAGATACATCTGAGCGTCGGGTGCAGTGAATGAAATCAGGCAGCTCGTTTCATTAATTTGTCTTTGCTGTGATAAATATCAGAGAAAACACATTTGAATTTAAGTGTGTTATCACTGTTTAGGCTCTGCCTTTGTCTAGGCACAGTCTTTATAATCACTTAACTTTTGTTTGTACCTGCCACAGCACACACAGAGTGCTCTGATAACTATCACAATCATGTGACCAACGCCAGAACTCGCTGACAAGGAAATTATCGTGTCTGTTAATGTTTGTTTTCCAACTGCAGTGACATGAAGGACCTTTGCAATGACCCTGGAACTAAAACGTATACGGACACAAACATCCGTAACATTTTATTCAAACTCCAGGTGTCCAGTGCACGCATGCACACACACACACACACACAGAAAGAGAGAGAAAGAACAATTCTTTAATAATTTATATCTACTAAGCGCTGAAAAGACTTATGTCCTTAAGCTTTAAATCATTTTACTATACACGCAGCGCAGTAAAGTTAAACTTTATACAATTCTCCAGTTTCCTTTTGCAATCTCGCTGTCTCTTACAAACACTGACTCAAACGCACACACACACACATTTTTTAAGGAGTACAGCTTCTGCCAGATCCCCCTCCTCTGTCACTCTCAGTAATCAGTCTGTCAGTGCAGTAATTAACCTACCGAGTAAAGTAAGCATGACTACTGAACTGCCCCTTCTCTGTCTGACATTGTTTTCCTCCTCGCTTGGATTTTTCACCTTTACTCAGAGTCAGTGCAAGATTGTTCATTTGCTTATTGTGAGGTGCTGTGATGTCTTAAAAGACCGGTGGTAAAAATATAATAATAATAATCTGCAGACCTTATTTTATACCACCAGAAATGTTGGATTGTAACACAGCCAACTGTTTCATACAGTTAGCTTAAACTCACAAAAGGTTTAAGGTTTTTCTTTGGCCACAATTTTTATCACTTCTGATATCATCATGTTCTCTAAAGTAGCTGCTGCCAGCTGGAAACACGGCAGCATTGTTGAAATGAACTGTCAGATAATCTTACATTATTTATCTTCAGAGATGCAAAACCCTGTATCTGAACCAGGCTGTGTCTGTTATAATGCAACTAGATCCACTTTTCAAAAGTTGCCAAAAGTGTCACATTCACAAAAGAGGCCATCTAGGACTTATCTACTTCCATTAACTTTGATACTCCCAAATGCTATAAGTATCCTCCTATGCCCACGTCTTTGGCAGAGGTCTCAGCTTCGTCCCAGTTGGTGTTCAATGTCTTTAGGTCTTGTACGAACGTGCTTCTCCAAGTATTTCTGGATGATCCTGTTAGTTGCTTGGTGTCTGGAGGTAACCATGTCATTGCCATTCAAAGGGCATGGCCAGCCAGTCGGAGTCTTCTGCGGGCGACAGTGGTGCGGAGTTTGCACAAGCCACTTCTTTGTAGAATCCCTTCATTGTTGATGTGATCGTAGTATGAAAGCTGAAAGACATCAGGCTTCTAATTGATACTTCTTCTAATTGATACTTGCTGACACCTTTCAGGTTTCACTGGCATAAAGTTTGATCTTCAAAGAGAGGATGTCAAGGACCAGATCTTGTTCATCCTCCAGACTGACTGTTGTCACCATCGCAATGCAACACTTGACATCTGCTTCCACATCTCTGTTATTGGCAGTTACACTACCCAGTTAGGTGAATCTCTCTGCTTCCTCCAGCTGGTTTGGTCTAATTGTCACTCCCCTAGTTTGGGCTGCTATAAGTATGTTCATGATCTTTGACTTAACGGCACTGACCCTGACACCATTCTCAGTGGCTTTTTGCTCAAGGTCAGTCATTGCAGGTAGCAGCTTCATCTCATCCTAGGACTACTTACTTAAACAGATAGCAACATATCTGTCGCATGAAATTTGTTAGTGTCACTGTTAAAAAGTTCAATGACATCAATGTTGATCTATTCGTCATTTTAAGGCTGTTAGGGGCTGACTATATGTAAAGGATGATCACTCTGCTAGCATTAACAGCAATATATCTGTTACCTCATTTGCCAGAAATTTAGGCATTTCCTCGCCAATTGACAAAGAAGGAGTCACTCTACAGTGTAGTAGTTACATATTCGTTTAACAAGCAAAAGATAGTTGGTTTAATCTGGGGAAGAGACACAAATCCCTTTGGGGTTGTGTTAGGAAGGGTATCAATCAGCCAAATCAAACAAGCGGAGCTACCTGCTGTGGTGACCTCTTGTGAATAAGGGAGCAGCCGAAAGTAGCTTTTCTGATAAAGAAAATGAAAATGTTTTGTTACTGGTACCTTTCTGGTTTCTGACTGTAGTCCACCTGTAGACGAGCAAAAAAGGGATTGCATTTTATTACAATTAGATGACATTTTAGCCTCTTAGCAGCTCATTAAAATGTATGAACCTTTTTTTTTTACCATTGACTGGCAAACAGAAGATATTTTGAACCTGATATCTGTCATCTGCTATCCTGGCAACACATGAAAATTGGCATTTGCCCCCAGTGGCTAAGTCAGCAGACTAGCAGATGGATTTCCAATGTTCCAGGATTATCCTCTATTAACATTTTGAGTAAGAATAGTCAAAAGGTCATATTACCAACGTTTTTTTTTAATCTTCCTTTGGCCTCAAGATAAGGGTAAAGAAAACCTACTTTATTCAGCGTTTCAGGTGGAAACTTTATAAAATAGCTAAGGGGTAAGGGTTAGCTTTTCACCTGATTGCTTGGATTTCATGGCTCATAGCTTTAGAGTTTTGGTTTACACACACTGTTCTCATCAACATCACTTCCAGCAGTAGTTGTTCACAGCGCAAAAGCTGCGATAAACCCACCGTTCACTACTTACCTAGCGACAAATGACAGACAATTAGCAATTAGCTGATGGTGGAGCACAGTGCAGTGTTGAGCTGGTAAAGAGCCACATATTTCCCACAGGAGGTGGTGGCGATTATAGGCCAACATTCATCAAGTGGACACGTAACCTTACACAGAATGAATGCTGGTCTGTGTGCTGGACGTATGAAAACAAAACTGTGTGCTAACAAGTTCATAATATCAGCTTGCAAAGTGATGATGTATCTTATGAACACAGCTTGTTCCTGCGGTTCCTCAAGTGGAAGCAAAATCTGTTAATGTCAGTTTAAGGACAGTATTAATCACTGCCTTTTAATTGCTGACATGTGGCCATTAAAGTTTATTTCATGAGAGATTTCCAGAGCCACTCTTACACACGTGGCTGTCATTGCTCATCAGTATCAATGTCCTACATGTTAATGAGTTGAATAAATAAGATGAAACTAAACTTATGTGCAGCAGCTTTTAATGGTACGGCACAACTCTATGTATTGAGAGCCAGGTGATACAGTGTGAGCATTTTACCTCATATTTTTGTTTTAAAACTGCTGAAGCGTCGATGTGCCTTTCAGCCTATGAATCCTGACTAGGGATAAGTAGTTAAGAGGATGGATAGTTTTTAGATAGATGTTTTTATATATACAGTGTTTTCTTATCTATGTTTAATCCATCCATCCATTTTCTTCCACTTATCCAATTCAGGGTCTCGGGGGGGCTGGAGCCTATCCCAGCTACAATAGGGCAAGAGGCAGGGTACACCCTGGACAGATTGCCAGCCTATCACAGGGCTAACACAGAGAGACAGACAACCATTCGCACCACGGGCGAATCACAAGTTAACCTTAACATAGTGTATGTCTTTGGACTGTGGGAGGAAGCTGGAGTACCCGGAGAGAACCCACACAAACACAGGGAGAACATGCAAACTCCATACAGAAAGGCCCCGGCCAGAGGACCTTCTTTCTGTGAGGCAACAGTGCTAACCACCGCACCACCTCTATGCTTAATCTTTGTCTATTTTTTTTCTTTTCTGAAGCACATCGAGCCTTGCTTCTTAAATGTGCTATAAAGAAAATTCACTTTAAAGCAGTAAAGCTTTGAGTGCTTATATAGAATTATCTGGTTGCAGATGTGATCAGTTCTTCCCTGACACCCACTTCAGCAAAATCCACAAATTTAAAGCTTCACAAGTAACACATTTGTTATCCTTCCTTTCTTAGGCCCCAGTCACACAGGCCTAGCCACCGGTTGTGACCCTCAGCAACCACCAGTCTAAGGAAAAATGACCGGTTGGTGAAATTGGTCACACAGAGGCACACAGTGCTCCACCAAACATCTCCTTGTGATCACTTTGGTTTCTAGCAGATTGCTGCGTTTATCTGCAGTTTGCATGGAAGATGCCAACTTGTCTGTAACCATTTGACAACTACTTGCTGAGTGGGTGTGAAACTGTAAAAAAAAAGTGCAATGCAAACCAGAAACGGAAAATGTTCCCATTCAAAGTAAAAGCCGGCATTTTGAAATGTGTTGGTTTCAGCAGTGAGGCACAACTTTTGCTTCGAAAGCAAACATTCTCCATTTCCAGTTTGCATTGGACTTTTTCAAGTTTCTCTATCAGTCTGCAAGGAGTTGACAATTGTTTGCAGACAGTTTGGCATCTTCTATGAAAACTATGGGTGGCTGCTGCAATCTGCTAATGACCAAAGAAATCACAATGAGTTTTGTGGTGCAGCACCCTCTTTGTGACTGATTTCACCTGATGAAAGTCACTAACCTCCCACAACCGCTCGCTTCCCACATTACATTTTTCACTAGCTACCTCAGGTTCCCAAGTGGTCGCCAACCAGTCTCTAGGCCTGTGTGACTGGGGCAATTACAGAACAAAGTACAAAATATTCAGCACAGACTTAACTGGCAGAAAAGGATATCAGCTGTCACTAGTCTGGTTAAAGTACTCTTTGCAGTCTATGTCTATACTTAGCCGAGTTCTTTTGTATAATCTCCACCATTCTCCTAGTTAAACTCTTACTCATATCATATAAACAATTTAGACATATCAGCTGATTTTAAACACAGTCTGCCATGCCTGTTATTTGGACTGTTCTGACAGAAACCAGGTGGTGCAAAGATGTTTCTCTTAACAACAGAATGAATAATATTCTGAAAGACAGATTGCAATAATTAGGAAAAAGGATTGTAGGATTCTTACACGATTTATTTCAAATCCTCAGAATGGTTGAGGATGAAGATGGTCAGAGAAAAGCTTGGAGTAAGTTGTCCTCGAAGGAAGAGTCATTTTTACAGTGTAGGTGTTCATTGCAACCACTCCCTACTAACAGACACATAAGCGTAGCTTCCCTGTGTAAATGAAGGTAAGAAAGAAAGAACTCACAGAGACACTGTGGGATATTTGCCTGTGGAAAATACAAAATGGAAAATGGACTGTCGTCACAGAGCAGTGAGGTTTTTGTTGGACCTGACAGTGAGGCTCAGGTATAACTGGAAAGGATGTCTCAAGCATGTCTACACACCAACCATTAGAAAATTTAGAAACCGCCTGTGATAGATGAATGTGATGTGTTTCAGTTGAGTATTATGAAATGTATAGCCAAAATTTCCATCACATGCTTAACAAGAAAGATGCCTCCATGTGTTCTGGTAATATCAGTATTTTTGTTGAAATATGCAGGTGCTCTGAACAGATTACACCCCACATTCTTTTTCTTTTTTACAGATATGATGTATTGTAAATGACTGTCTTGCTATATATTGCATTATATCATATCGTATCATCTAATATTGTATTGTGTATTGTAGAATTGCCGTATCGTGATACCAATATCATGTTTTCATGTGCAGTGCATTTTATGTTTCCCACCCCTAATTTTTACAACTGACGTTGACAGTTTTGGATCAACATGATTTAAGACTTTTCTTCTAGTATATATATGTTAATATTTCATCTGGTGTATACATTTGAAATATTTTACTCATGACTAAATATTACAATATGAAAACCGTAATCCTTTTTCCCCACAAAAAACACAAATTATAGTGGCAGCTTTTTGTTTACTGCTAATGGTGCTAATGGATATTTCCATGATGACCACGGGCACAGCACATTTAGCTCAGGACTTAACAGCACCCTGTCAGAAATGTGGCTGCATGCTCTGTATTCCTGGTTTTCTTTTTAACATACTTTTTGGGGATGTTTTCCAGACAGGAAACAAGGGGAGAGTTGGGAGATGGTATGGTGCAGATTTCTTCACTTAAACCAGGAATAATGTTACATAGTCTCTGTATTAAACCCTTTGGTCATCCAGTCAGGCTGACCCATTTCACAGGTTTTTTTCCAGCACTTTAAAATAAGATAATTGCTTAAAAATATGAATTTTTAAATGAACAGAATAAATATTTCATGGCCAAAATAAATTCTCTTGGCTCTGTCTGAATTCCATTCTAAGTTAATACTATAAGCACACAGTCTGAAACTGTAACAGCTTTGTCTGACCAGAGAGACACCCAAACTTTATTTCTGTTCCCCTGTGGTTGCCTCCTATCCAAGTAGCATGGTGGCTTGTAGCCAGTGCCACAGTACTTGAGAAGAGTGATGACAAGATTTACTGTAATTGGAAAATGGCTTTTGCTGGCGTTTCCCGAGGACCTGCCAGTAACTGCAGCCAGCAGAGTTACTCCCTCTACAGGAACAGTATTTGTAAGCTTACCATGGAAACTGATTAAATATCCCAAAACTGATATCTCTGATTGTTTGATTTTTGTTCTTATGTAATGCTGCCGCCTAAAGACTGGTGATGTGAAGCCACACAGGAAGTTCCCATGTCAATTGGAGAGGAAAGGTGAAGAGGCAGATTCCACAATAAACAGTCACATTCATTCATTTCCCTGTGTTTATGCATGCAGTGACGTGCTCCATTGGCTGTTCAGGATGCCCCCACTGCTGTTTAGAAATATTATCTCTATTGCCTCCTACAGAATATTGGAGTGGGGCGGGGGGGCTTTGAACAGTCTGTAGTGATTCCTGCTGACCTGGTTTTCACAAGTTACTCGCCTCAGATCCTCAGCCAGGTTAAAACAGACAAGCAGCTTATCCAAAACCTCCCTCTACATAGTGGTGGAGAAAGTTTCTGGAATGCCATAAAAGTAAACCTTACTGAACAGGAATGCATGTGAAGATGAGGTTTTAGTGATTCTTATCCTATTTTTAATGAAAAAGAATCCAAGGCCATACTCGGAGGAAGGAATTTAGGGGAAAGTCAAAATTCTTGGCTGATAAAATGTGTGCATGCTAAAACACCTAACAGAAAATCTTGCAACTCTAACTCTCTAATTCAACATACCTGGCAACTGTTAAGGGAGAGGATAAAATGATTGGTACCATGATGACATTTCAGATAACTTGCACACACCAGCAAACACCTTGCAACACAGGTGTTAAATTTCTACATTCAATATATATTTTAGAAGATAATCTTAACACACACCCAAGAGGGTCTGGGTAATGTAAATTTTCTTTGCTGTCAAGTTCTACTGGGATCTGCATACATGGACTGTCAGCATGCATCCCAAAATTTATAACTTTATAAAATGCATGAACAAGCTCATATGGCCACAGTATGGTCACAAAGATTGCAAAGATTTAATCACTGGGTTATTTACTGAGATCTTTACTTTTTTCTGCTACATATTTTGTGTAAAAATTATGGGTAGAAACAGTTACATGAGCACAGCTGCCTGTACGCTTGCTATGAGCACTAATAATCACAGTCGTTATTGTGTTGCTTTTTTTGTTCTTGGCTTTTCAGTGATGTAACAAATACAGGATTTGCGTTTAATTTTGTTTTTCTGCTTCTTTTTTCTGGCTTTACACAGCACTGGCACTTTTATAATGTTAATGTGATTTTGAGGTTTAGCAAGTTCCCCCTCTTAAGGGCACCAGGCTTTTCTAACCACTACAGGAGGCTCATGGAGGAACACCAAAAAGCTCTTTGGTCTTAAAAGTAAAAATAAAAATATCTTAAAAAGGTATAGATTAAAAGCCAAAAAACTTAATGCATTCAAATTTGTCTCAGTTCCATTAAATGTGTTTAGATTGAAACTAAATACACAAATGTAAACATTTACAGTACAGTCATGTCCTCCATGAATCATTTCGGTGACTTGTGTAGTGCCAACCCTTCCGTTACAGACCGAATGACTCCAAAGCTGCATTGATATGCCTTTTTAAGAAGAAAGCTGTTGTAGTGATACAGCTTACTGGAATACATTCGTAATATTGTTTCACCCACTTCATTTGATAACAATAACCAGTCTTTCCCACGCCTTTCCAAAAGTTTGACCTTGCAGCACTTCTGGCCCGGTCCAGTCAGAACTCTAAGAAACAATTGAAGGAGCACTACAGTCAAAAGAAGCGATTTCCATCTGCAGTAATTTATATTTGGCAGAATAGCTCTGTTCTGGGACCTCCTGGGAGTAACACAGAACAGAGCTTCCTTCAAAGCAGCTTGAGAATGTGCAGCAAATGTAGGAAGGCTAGAGCTGGTGTGACCTATGTGAGAGTTGCTAATGAGATGTGTAGATGGACATCAGCTGAGCTGATGTTGGCTGGCATTGAGATCAGCTGATCTGATGGGATTGTGGCTGAGCTTGACTTCGTGGCTCCTCTCAATTATGCTCCTCTCTTGGAAGAGACTGACAAAGTCTGTGCTTAAGGACAGAAAGCAAGTGACAGAGAAATACAACACCGACTAAAATGCTTTTTTTTATGGGCACGCCGTGTCCAGCTGTTACCCCTTCTAAAGGGCAACAAATGGACAAGTGCCCAAATCAAAACAAGAATATTTATAGATGTGACACTTGTCTCGTGTCTCCGAGTGTTTAATACATACAACAGGTGGTCAGATGTCAGCATTTTATTGTTTGACGGAGTTGTCAGAAACATGCAGGCATTATGCATGGTCTTTGCACAAGCACAAAAACATCAACCACTGCTGTCTCCTGGAATCAAATGTACAGGCATATTTGCTCCTATGTACAGTGGCCCTGAGAGGTCAAATGCACTGCAACTTGAGAAAAACACTGCAAAAGCACACAAAACACAACGGAAGCTGAATAAACCACAACAAAAATAAAACAAAAAACACAGTGGAAGTTGAATAAAACAAAATCTCACAAAAACACAACAGAAGTGTTTTTGGGGAGACGTTAACGTGACGGACCAGCTGTGGAAGTGATAGAAACCAAAACATGTAAAGGACTGCACTGAGACATGCTTAAAAGAAGCAGGGGGTTCTTTTGTGTTGTGAGGGAAAAAAAGATGCAGGTAATGTGTGTTTTAATCACATAATTCGTATAATACTTTAGATACATGTTTGCTAGTAGCCGTTTACTGTTAGCTTGTCACTTCTGCAGCTGTTCCATCACATTATTGTCTCCCAAAAAACACTTCCGTTGTGTTTTGTGAGTTTTGTTTTTGTTCTGTTTTTTTGTGAGCTTTTGCGTCATTTTTTTTTTTTTTTTCTGTTGTGTTTATTCAGCTTCGGCTTTGTTTTGTGTGCTTTTGCAGCATTTTTCTATTTGCTGGTGTTTTCTTAAGTTGCAGTGCATTTGACCTTCCAGGGCCACCGTACTTAAGTGATGTTAATTTGTTTTTTCAAAGGAAAAAGGAAAGCAGCAATGATGGAATTTACACAAGGCTGACTTCCCCTGTTGGCCTCCTGTAGCTATACAAACAAGAGCTGGAATTACAAGTCACTTTTAATTAATTTTACTATACTCTGCCACTTGCAGTTATAGAACTAATTTAGGGGGAAAAAATGTTACACTTGTTTCCTGAATTTGGCCTCCTTTCAGCCAGCTACCTCTTTCCTTTCTTGCAGAGTGAGCAGAAGAGGAGTGTGTCAAGACAGCCTCACAGTTTCACTGCTAAAAGCACAGCAAACAGTGAAAGGAGAGAGACTACTGCTGACCTTCTGTTTGTTTTGCCAAGTCAACGCCTCCACTAGATGACTTTGTCAATGCTTTATTTTTTGTGTCATATTTAAAACTCACGTAAACACACAGCAGGATTCTTTTTGGTCAGTGTAAACAAACAGTGCTAAATATGAAGGGTTGGTGGTGTCTGCTCCTCTGGAGTAGGAACATGACTTTATCTTTGCCCACTAAGCAAGTGCTGACAGTTAGGAGTAATTAACCTCTGCACCCAGGAGGAAACAAGAGAAAAATAGGCCCTGCTCAGATTTTTTTTAAAAGCTCTCTGGAAACATTAAGCTGACGGCGTGGGAGGCCTCACTGCCAGTTTAGCCAACCACATCTGTAATCTGTCACTGATAATGATTCCTTAACTGCTGTAAGTGTCTACACAGAATGCTCAAAATTTCCCGACTCAATTGCATCCCGTATTATTCCCAGCACTGTGTACTTCCCTCCATTAAAAGCTCTTGCAGGCTTTTTTCATGAAATTCAGAGCAGGAGGGAAAAAAGCATGTCAGATATAAACATGTGAATAAACGAGACGCACACACAGAGGGAGAGAGCTTCATCCACTTTACCCAGCTTTGATCTCCTTAATGGGGTGCTGGCCTCGCTCCAGGTGGGATGTGTCGCCAGGGGCAACAGGACAAGAGTAGACTGATAAGGCAGCCAGTTCAGACAAAACACACTCCGCACTGGCCTCCTTAAAGTGTAGTGCTCGCTATACTTAAGAAATGTCAAAGTGAAACTGCAATAAAGGGTTAACGCCTAGAATAACAAAATAGTTCCGGTTGCAAATTTGGCACATGATAAGTTTACAACTGCTACTGGATACTTGTTTTTCCAGCAGCATGCATTATTTGGAAAATGGTTGAGTCACTGACAACCTTATTACAAAAGGCCTAGTGGAAGTCTAAAAAAGGTTCCTGTAGTGGTACCTAATTTAAGAGATCCGCAAGCACTGCACTAACCAGTGGTTTGTCAATATAGTGCATTACAAAGGGTTTTATTCTCTTAATTTTTCACTTGAACTCTCCTGGACCCTGCTTTTTTCCTTTTCTTTTTCTCCATCTTTGAACTCCCCTGCCTGTTTCCTAACATCTCTCGCTCTATCTTTTTTTTCCCATGGTCACTCCCTTTATCTATCTCAGAAGGCTTTGAAATTCTGCAGGATTAGCTCAAAGCTGTCTGTCTTCTTCTTTGGCTGTCTGATACAGGGGGTGTTCTATTCAATCTAATCACTGCCTATGCCTGAACACACACATTCACGCATAAACACACTTAAACAAACATATGGGGGAGTCCTGAGGTTTATTAAGTGTGTGACATTTTTAGACATTTCAAGAATTTTTAATTATAAGTTTGGATCACGGTGACATGTAGTTTAAAGATATGAAGTGTCAGACTTGTGACCATCCACCTGCTAAAATTTGCTATCTTATTAAATTGTGAATCCCAAATGGTTCTTGATTTAAAAAAAGAACCAACAGATCAAAGAGTATGTAGATTAATACATTTTGATGATTGAACATCAGGATTACCTTTAACCTCTCATTTCTTTTCTATTGTTCTCACTTTCTCAATTAATTCCTGCTGGCCACTAACAGGTGGCAAGTGTCCATAGCTAACCTAGTGGCTGTGTGAGAATGTTCGCTATATTTCATCATAAACCACTGCTGAACAAATTAAAATTTTGACCTGACGGTGCTGGATAACACTCAAGGCACTAATTTATGCACCAAAAATAAGAGTTAACAGTGACATTAGCGCTGAGACTAAGTGGCGACCTCCAGGGCTGAAAAGACAAAGCTGGGGTTCCTTGAATGCCTTTCTGGGGCTAGTTCCTGTAAAAAAAATTTCCTCTTTATAAGGGTACATTTTTTTTCTAACTCACCATTTTAAAAACCTCATAGTTCATAGTTAGGAGTGTAGCCAGGTGGATGCCAACACAAGCAGCTGGTCTGCTAGGCTGACTGAACTAAACCTCGTGACCATGTCTGCGGTGCCTTTTGGAGTATTTTTATCTGGCAAATAATACGGCTTGCTGTGTGGTTAACTGCACTAAAAGCAGGTCCAAAAAGTCTGTGCTCACGTTTTGGTGAGTGAAATTCTTGAATAGTATTGCTGTGCTGCTTAGTACTAATTAGTAAGTAAGTAAGTAAGTTCATTTATTTAGCGCTTTTCACAGACATAAAAGTCTCAAAACGCTTTACAACAATTAAAAAAAACAATATCAGAAGACAACCTTGTTCATGAGAAAAAAAATAAAAACATAAATAACAAAAGAATCTCAGAAAAAGGGCAGATGAAACTGAAACGTTTTTAACAGTTTTTTAAAAGACTCCAGAGAGTCAGCTAAATGGAGCTGGAGCTGTAAACTGTTCCAGAGCCTTGGTGCCACAGACTGAAAGGCTCTGCCCCCCTTAGTCCTCAGTCTTGTGCTCTGTATGTAAGTGTGAGAATCTTAAAACAAATTCTAAAATCAACTTGGAGCCAATCAACTAGGGGTAATGTAAGCTTGCTTGCTAGAATGACCTAGGAGTCTGGTGGCAGCATTTTGTATTGCCTGGGGCATGACAGAGATGATTTGTCTAAGCCAGTAAACAGGGCATTACAATAATCTAGGCACGATGACACAAATGCATAAACAATTTTCTCTAGTTCAGAGGCGGAGACTTTAGCTCGCAATTTAGAAATGTTCCTTAATTGAAAGAAACAGGAACGTGAGATAGATGTGAGTCAAAGTCCAGAGTGCAATCAATCAGATTATGAACACTGGTTGTAAAAGGAAGCAATCACTTGACTGGTTCTTGAATGTATATCAGGAGGAGCTAAACTCATGGCCTCACTCTTGTTGCAGTTTAAAACAAAGCAATTATTGGAGAACCAGTCACAAATCCGGGATAAACAGTCAACTAGCTGTTAGGTTACCTGTTACCATAAAAAGTTTGAATGATGCCAGCTAAAAGGAAATTAACAGTGGACCCAGGATTGAACCTTGTGGAACCCGACAGGTTAGACAAGCAGTGCAAGAGGAGAACTTCCTCGCCCTAACAGAGAATGTCCTTCCAGATAAAAAGGAGGAAAATCAGTCTAGTGATGAGCCAAAGATACCAGGCAAAACCTTTAGCCTATTAAGTAAAATGTTATGGATGATGTCAAAAGGCAGCACTGAGGACAAGCAATATGAGTACAAAACAAATTCCTGCATCAGATGCCATTAAAAGACCATTGTAGACCCTTTAAAAGAACTGTTTCAGTGGAGTGCTGTTTTTGAAAACCAGATTGAAAAGGGTCAGAAATCTGTAATGTGCATAATAAGGATCTGAAATTATTTTCAACAACTTTTTCTAATTAGCAGTATCTGTTCACTCTTCCCTTCCCCTTGGTCCCTTGGTCTTTCCCAGTCTACAGATGTGCCCTTACACCAGGATTACCTGATACTTAGCACTTTAAAATGTTGTCTAAATATGGTCAGTTCTGGCTCTAAAAAAACGGACATGGTGGAGGGCAAAATGCTGACCTTCCACGTGTGGCTTCACAGAGCAGTAAGTGACGTCATGGTGTCTATGACCATCTCTTACAATGCAATCTCTGAGGGAAACTGATGACACTGGAGTTCCTGATGATTGTATCCATGGTCATCATCATTGTCATTAAAGTGACTTGTCATCCCCCACTTTCCCCCATCCCTTACTTTTTGATCTCCCTCTTCTCCGTCACTGAGATGTTATCATGTGCTCTGCAAAATATTATTTTGTTTTCCATAAAGGTTCCACCAAACACATAAGAATAACAGCATGGGATGTTCCAGAGAAGGGTTAATGGGCCACATGTTAAAGCTCATGGGAAACATATTGCCAGCACGACAGGAGGCTTTCCTCACATTGATGGAGAGGGGCCTGAGAAGAGAAGGGGTGGGAGGGTTGAGCAAGGTTCACTGGTTCCCAAACTCCTGCAGAGCTTCAGTAGCCTTCACTGCCACCCTGAGCCTCTTCTCACCCCTCCTGTCTGGCCTCTTTCTTCCCCTTCACTGCCCTCTAGCACCACTTTCAAGCTTTTTGCCTTTCTTTTGTCCATCCCCACCACTTAATCCCCTTACCTACAGGCCTTTAACACATCCTTCAGGCCTCTCTACGTTGTTTCATCATGCTCTTCTATTGCCTTCCCTTTTCTATCCCCTCACATCTTTTTACAAGTTGCATTTTTTTCTGAAACATAATACCAAGAGTAATCTTTCTGTATAACCCCCTGTGTGTGTCTGCTTGCTCTTGGGGGCTCTCTCCCTCACATCTCTGGATTTTACTGTACGTGGTAAATTACATTAGATCTGAGACCCTGCTTTATGACTGAAGGTCAATATTGACTTTCTGCAAAAGCAGCAAGGTGGGAGAAAAAGAGAAAGAGCCAGAAAGAGAGAGGGAGAAAGAGAGAGAGATGTTAGTTTGTTCTCTGAGCCTTTCTGCTGGCCTTTTTGTTTGAGTGCACCTCGCCATTGTGATACCGAAACTGGCATGTTGTCAAAGTCAACATAATTAGACATTTCCTCCCTTCAGAAGAAGCCTTCTGCTGCCATTTGTCTGTACAGAAACAAGGCTGAAGGTACGCTGTGCATTGATCAGTAAAATTTATTCTAACTACAATTATTTCAAAACATCTTTCTTTCTGCAATGCTTTGTGCTTTTAAAAGGCACAGACTGCCAACAGGATATTTAAACTAGAAAAAAAAGACCCCAAGAATTGGACTGTACAATTCAAAATCTAAACGTTGTTCCCTCACTGCTGGGAAAAAATAGGGGGAGTTAGGGCCTGAGAAAGAAAACTAATCAAGAAATCTGTCTCTTGAGGCCCACTTCACCACAGCACACAGCAAAAATTCTCAGGCCATGTGCTGGCAGTGTTGTCAAGGCTGTCATCTGTCTACATCACATACAAGTTTTAGCATGCAGCCTTCCTCCAGGTGACAAAAAGCACAGACTTGTGTGTCAACAACTGTGCTTCACATCCCTACCTGGCCCCAGCAGGTCTGTTTAGAGGTGCAGGCAAGCAAAACCACACATTCACACACACTCTCTCACACACACACTCACACACCCTTGTAAGTTTTTCCCTTCACAGTTTTTTGTCTTTCTTTTCCTCTTCCGTGTGCACTTGCTTCTTCTGTCATGTTCAGACAGATATTTCGGTGAAAGATGGAACTAAATGAACGGTCATTAGTACATGTCCCTACAACAGAAAATTATTTTTTTTATTTAAACATTATTGTGATTTATCCTTCACCCTATGTTAATCTTTATACATTAAACAAGAATTTCACAACAAAACTTATTTGTGGGGCATGTTTGAATATTATCCTTAAACCCGAGTTCAGAGGGGATTTCTTGTCCCGAGTTACTTGCTCAGGCTGCATATAAAATCTGCCTTGCTTCAAAGCATTTAAAACAGCACATGGCTACCTTCCCTGAGCCTGGTTCTGCCAAAGGTCTCTTTCCATTAAAAGCGAGTTTTTTTCCCCCACTTTTGCCACATGCTTGTTCATAGGGGTCTATTATGTGGTCTTTACCTTACAATATAAAGAGCTGCCTTGAGATGACTATTGATGTAGTTAGGCGCTATAGAAGGTGCTTTTGCTGCTCCCTTATTTCCCAAGGTGTCACCACAGTGGATGGATCCACATGTTGATTTGGCACAGATTTTACACCGGATGCCCTTCATGACGCAACCCTCCCACTTATCCGGGCTTTGGACCAGAAGTAGACTAGCTTGTGAGCCCCCGACCCCCACCCCTACCCCTTCTCGCAAACGTGTTACACAATCAGTTTTACACAGTTTTAAGGATAATCCTATGCTAGTATTTTCTATTTCCACTGTGAATTTCTGAGAAACTCATGCAAGATACCACTGAAACGTTTACCAGTTACTTACTACATGCTGTGACTCATCTTTCTCTCTAACGGACATTTATCTCTTTCATTGTTGTATAGACACGCCTGTAGTCTGGAAATCCATGATTTCTGCATATTGCATATTTTGCATATTATGCTGACAGAGTAGCTTATCAGATAGATTTGGAAGTTACTGGATTATCTGTGCTGCCTCTGGTTTTCTTGCAGATAACCGGTAAACCAATGGTTATCTCACTGTGGTTGACTGTTTATTGAGTGAAAAGCCAGCCTGGCATTTCACACACTCTTGCGTGGTTACACTTGAGGTCAAGAGGAGAGAAACCTCTGTGACTTACCTTAGATGTTTACCACAGTGGTGTAAAACATGTGTTTTTCTAAGTGTATATGTGCAGTAGGTTGTAGTGTTAACATCCTTGTGTGGTAAACTTCCTCAGGAGAGGGACGAGCATCCGCCAAGCTGACCAGGCTGCCAGTACATGAGTACTTCCTAAACCGTGGATGGTTTGCTGGAATATTTGAGGTCTGAGGCCAAGATTACCTCTATTTCTGTCTGCATTGTTTACCTGGGCAAAATGTGTTTTCTTCTTCCAAGGCAGGAAGATCTAATCATGGAGGGAAGTATTTTTAATCCAATGGGGGTGGAAATTGCCAGGCCACAGGGTGTTTTGTTTTAATAAAATGGAGCCACAAATAGGAGTCTGAATGAGGACCAGATCATCCTGTTGGTTCTAATTAGTAAACATTTTTAAAACTGAACAATATGTGTCCTACCTGTCTTTGATAGAGCATTTGTGGATGGACTGTCGTTATGACTGATGAATGCTGACTAATGTTTTAGTGGTCAGTGTTTTATTTGACAGAGATCAGTGAAGGGGATCTCTTCCTTACTTCAGCGGAGGTCATCGTCAGGTCAAAGTACTGCAGGGTCAGAAGGCAGTCCTTTATCCTGCTGTGTCCTCAGCCATGTGTTGAATGCTTGTCCCTTCAAAGAAGCTAAAGTATTAGCTCGCAACAAGAAGCCTTAGCAGCATCCATGATAGGGTGAGTTCCAACTTCAGACGCAAATAAGGTGGGACTGAAAAGGATCATTGGTGTGCGACTGCAACATTTTATTTTGTTATTTAGTTATTAGTTATTTCTCTTACAAAAGAAATTAAAGAAACAGGCCAGTTAGGACCATATATAACTGGGTAGTAGTGTAGTTTGTGTTATTTTAGCTGTTGAGCTTAATATCCAGACTCTCACTCTCTTAGTTGGAGGGTATTTAAATTAACAAAATATAATTAGACACCTCTTTGTTCAATTAAGAAGGTAAAAAGGTTTGATCTTTAATCCAGGTCTGGCCTTTGCATTTATTTGAAGCTGTGGCTGTGAACCCACAACATGCTTTCTGTGCAAATGAAACAGGCCATCCTTATAGCATGCAACAATTCCATCAGAGATACTGAGAACATTGGGAAGCACCCAGTCAAGAGTTTGGTTCATTCTGAGAGACAAAAAGAGCCTTTGTGAACTCACCAACTTAAAAAAAAAAAAGCCTAGACATCCACAGAAGACAGAAGTGGTGAATAATCATAGGATAATTTGTCATGGTAAAGACAAACCCGTTTGCAATATCCAGCCAAGCGTAGAACACTTTCCAGGAGGTAGGGATATAATTGTCCAAGTTTACTTTAAAGAGAAGACTTCAAAGGAGCAAACACAGAGGATTCACCACAAGGTGCAAACAAATTGTCAACCTCGAGCACAAAAGGCCAGATTAGACTTCCAAGAACATCCAAGAAAGTCAGACCAGCTCAGGAACAGCATACTTTGGACAGATCAAACTAAAATCAACATATACCAGAATGGAAGGACAGCAGAGGCAGTGTGACGCATGGGCATGCATGCTTTCCAGTGGCATCTGGTCACCCATGTTCAAAAATGATGTGGCAGAAAACGGAGGTAGCTGAATGAACTCTGAAATTCTGAAGTGTACAGGGCTCTACTGTCTGCTCAGTTAAATGCAGCAAAGCTCATGTGAAATTTCTCAAAACATACTGCCTGAGCAACCCAACTGAAATATTGTATAGTGGTCAAGTCAACAAAACTAAAGACACAAAGACCTACAAATAAGCAACAACTGAAGCTGCAGCACAGACCTGACAAAGCATCACAAAGGAGGAATTGTTGGGTGCTGTTTGTTTGGAAGGAATTGTTTGGTCTGTGGGCTCCAGTCATTCCCTTGAAAGGATTGTCAACAAATTATTAAAAATTAGGATTTTAGTTATGTTTATGTTAAGATCTGAGCCCCTGAAAATAGAGGACTGCATATAAACGTGTGTATAACAGTTAATGCAGTAAAAATAATACTTGTTGTTTCATTCCAAATCTATAATTTCATTCAAGGCTACCAGTATTAAGTTTTCATAGCCTTTAAGTAAAACACATTTATTCCAACCTGTGGGTTCTTCAGCATACAGTTTCTCATCATCCAAATGTATGAATTAATTTAACAGGTTAGTAAATAATAATTTAATTGCCACTTAGCACATGATGACCACATGTGTGAGAAGCTGAAGGTGCTCATGTTTACCTTCTAGCCAAGATTGGATATGCATTCTTATATCAATGGAGGATGGTGCTGCAAACATATATGTTATGGTTTCAAACACCCTCCAGATGTAGGTGTACCTTGCAAGCATGCAAGCCGGAACACAAAACACGTAAACAAAACAGCTAATTGTTCAACGCTTGAGTAGAAAGAAAGTGTATTCTCCATATTTTTGCCAATGGTGGTCATCTACCCTCAGTTGCTTCATCTGTGCCAGCTTAATATATCCCAGAAATTTTGTCAAATCATTTCCACCGACATGAAATTGCTATTAACTGTAACAACTAACTCCTGATCAGGTAGACAACTACTGGCACCCAAGATTTTACAGTAATTGAGCAGTACTGACTTGAGCAAGTGCAATGGCAAGACTTGAATTCATAGCACACACATTAATCAAATGCACAGACACACACACACACACACACAAAATTAGTGGCACCAGCAGAACTAGACAGAGAGAGAGTCTCAGTGTTTTTTGGGTTTTTTTTTTTCACGTGTCTTATCGATACAGCACTGTCATGAAACTCCATTTGTACTGGATAAAGCCCAGATAAATGGGCAATTAAGCAGGATTTCCGCATCAGAGTTATCATCATAAAAACAGAGAACAGTATTGACTATAAGGTCAAAACAAGCTCCTACAACTCATAGTATTCCTGCCAGTTTGAAGTTTATTTTGCATGTACCCATCATCAAACTCATGCATCACTTCCAATATCTAGGTAGCTGTGGATTAGTGCAAATCCAATCAGTCATGCTTCACTCATCCTCTTTCTGAGATGTGTCTTCAAGCATCACAAACAGCTGAAGGAGTGCTCAGCGCTGGCAACAGATACTATGAGCAGATGCCACTAATGACAGCCTCCATGGTTCAAGTTCCTAATCGTAACGCAAGCAGCACTTAACTTTTTCACAATCTCAACAGAATCTTTTATTCTTGCTTTCCATTAAAAAAAAAAAAAATTTTTTTTGGTCATTTCTAAGCTACCCGCTTGCTAACATACAAAATATGCAAATCCAACACTGACAAATCATGAATTTCTGATTACGCTACAGTCACACTAGGGAAAACAGTGGTTGGAGTCCACAGCATGGCCAAAATTATGGTGACTGTGTGCGACGGACTTGCAGTCTTGCTTCGAAGACAGGGACCAGGTCTACGACCACTTGCAGTCTTCAAAGCAATGTTGGTGCATCAAGATGGCGATAAAAAAGCAATAAGATGGGGTCAGTCTGCCATCAGTTTGTGACTGAATGAGGTAAAAGTTGGTGATTAACTGTGATAAATCAGCAAAAATCACAAGTCCGTTGTTGTCTACATACACAGAAATTCACATAAACTTACAGTCCAGCCAGAACATCAGAAAAATTCAGAAACACCTCCACAAATAGTGAAACAGTTGCTGAGGGACAGACATTTAACTGCAAAATCACGCTCAGTGTTTGCTTTCATATAGGAATATAACCAGAATGCAATCAGTTGGCAACCAGTTGAATCAAGTCCCCTATTGCAACGAGATGCATTGTAGACAAATTGCACTCATTGGCGCAGACTGACTCAGACTGATTGCAAAATGTTGGCAATCTGTCTGTTTTTATAAATTAGATGGGAATTATTTGCAGACTTTTGCCAGTCTGTCTGAGAGTGATTGCAGTCAGTCCGTGTTGGACCAAAATTGTTTTTCAGACAGGTTGCCTCCCACCAGATGATCTGTGCAATTGCCTTGCAATCAAAAGTGGTCATTGCAACAACTTGTAATTGGTCATTGAATGCAAAAAAATTCAATGCAATCTCTGGGCAACCACCGATTGCCATCCTATTTTTCCTCCAGTGTGACTGAGCCTTTAAACACCAGAAATGTTAGCCATGCAACGAGCTAATATATCCAATTATATGCCTTCAAATGTACTTGCATCATAACTTTGTAAGAACATGCAATCAAAAATCTGAAACACCTTAGTCAATTAAAGAATCCACAAAGGAAAGATCTGCTGTTGGCAAAACTGTATTTTCAAGACAGTGTGAAAAAGAAAAATTAAAAACAATTTTTTAAAAAATGAACAAACTGTATAAAGGATCGTGAGTGCTAGCATCAATGGTAGTAAGTAATGTAATAACTGCACTATAAATTGCATTTCTTTTGCTGAAAAATGCTGCACTCTCTTGCATTACTGCACCATATTGCATACAAGAGGCTGTGTTTTTTCTAGACGTGAATGAATTCAACCACTTCCACTAATACACAGAGAGTAAACTTGGACAAACACATTTCCCAATTGCTTGGTTTCTAAAGCTGATGATGTAATTCAAAATCATATGCTTTTACAAAACCACAGTTTGAGTCATAAATTCTCACCCTCTCTGCATGAACGTATTTGGAGCCCATGCTTCTTCTACATCTGAAAGCTGTTTCTTCAGTGTATTGGTATTGGCCCTCTGTCAGCTGTGGTAGAAAAAAAAGGTATTTACATCAGCTGATGGACCTAAACCACTGAATTCACCTCACTTTAAACCACGCTGCAGACGGTTTGCATCACTGGCTCAGTGACTTCATATACAGGAAATTACTTTTCCCTCTTTCCAATTTTTTAATAAGAACAAGTTCCCTTTTTTCTGTGGAATTATCAGACTCCAATCACGTAAGCACAAGCCAGTTAGGATCTTCCCTGCTGCCTCAGCAGCAAGATGATCATATGGCCTCCCTTGGTTTATAGAATGCAGCGTCATATTGTTAAGCCTCCAAGCAGACCACACAAAGCCAGCGAGGGTGTTGGTGTCCTCATTAAAACTCTGCCTGGGCAAACCAGAGACAGCCAGTACACACAGCAGATAAGACAGTTAGTGGCCCATTCAAATTTACAGCTGCTGCCTCGGGTAGCAGAAAGACAAAGCAGAGGAGGGCTGAGAGAGAACATGAGTTCATATATTGTTTCATGTCTGGCAGCCAGATGAACAAAATGAGGACAATCAGGTATTTTAAAGGATATAAAAAGAAAACATGGGCGTGTAGACGGAGCGTAGACAGCACTGATCTCGGTTGTAAAGACTGTCAGTGAAACTGAAAGGCCAGGAGAGGCAGGTAAATGATGGAGTGAAAGAGATGTAAAATGAGAAAACGAAACACATAGAAATGTGAAAATGGGATTTTTAAATGAGAAAAATGTTTTTTATTAACAAGATGTCATGTTCAAATCATGTCGTGTTAAGGTGGTTCTCCTGTTGCAATAGTGAAATACCATATCCTGCATCATTCCTGAGGTCAGCACGTCAACAGAGCAGCTAAGAATACACTTGGGAAGGAACAACCTTCTGAAATACTCCGTCTCATTAGTCATTAGCAAAATCTAGTTTTACGCAAAATGTCAAAGTTTCTTGTCAGCACCCGAAATCAGCCTCTCTATAACCCGACCTGATCTTTCACCTTGCTCACATAAATAACCTTCGCTCATGAGCAGAGGTCAGCTTTTCTGATCCACACCACTTTCCCTTCCCTCCTCTTTTCTCTCTCTTTGATTTACATACCCCCATATTAAAACCAGGGCATCCTGCTCTGAGAAAACATAGCATCTTAATTTCTTTGAGTAAATTTAAGTGGCGCGGGCTCATTTTGGCGTGTTCAGTGTCAGGTTTTTGCAGACTCCCCAGTGTGCTGGCCCACCTAGCGTGACACTGCACCTCGTAAAGAAATCAAGCCAGACTTTTGGGAAAAGCTTTTCTCCCTGTGTGAGTCTTGGGTTTCACTACCAGTCTGTGGATCGAGTCAGGGTGAAGCACGCAGCGCTAACAGAGACAAGGCAATTTAGCCAGCTAAAGGGGATACACACACACACACACACACACACACACACACACACACACACACTGCAAAGTTCCTCTGCTTTCAATCACAGGTACTCTGTCCAAACAGTATGGATATATATTCTCTCCAGGGCTGTTTTCTGTAGATTAACATCTGCACTGTTCTTAGTCTGATTTGAAAATGTTTGAGAGCAAACACGTTTCATGGTGAACTTGTGTGGATTTAATCATAGTTTTAGAAATTAATTAAAGCATGGACACAAAGATAGTCACATATTTACACAGTTTTCTCACAAATTTCCCAAGAAGAGGCCTTAGTCCATGTAGGGTTACTGGCACTGGTAAGCAAACAGCCAATGACAAATGAGTTCTTTAGAATATTGCGGTTTATTTGGAAACTTCTGGGCAGAAACATTGAAGGACGTGAGTATCCTAAATTAATGTAATGGTAATCCAAGCTCACCTTGGTTAACCAGAAGAACAGACTGTGGAAAATGTAATATTCACTTTGACCCTTTTTAGTCTTCTCAGGAAAACCAAAAACCTGGCAATATTTCATCCTCTGGGTCTGGCCATCAGAGCAGGTGTGAGTGGTGATCATGTTTCTTCAGTCTCCTCTCTCAGCAGGCATCTGCTCCCTTGAAGCAGCCATGAGCAATACACAACATATATACCTACCACCTCCACCTCCTCCTGACCTTATGAAGACCAAAATATGCTGGCATTGTTTGATTCCCTGTAAGTCCAAGTAATTCAATAGATATCTGAAAAGTAATGGTAATAACTACAGTAAGCAGTGGAGTAGATCTTTAATGACAGAGCTGGTGGGAAGCAGTGTTGGACAGATGTAAAAACAGTTGCAGCTGCTTCTGGTTTATCAAGTTCCCCAAATGAACTAAAATGAGTGTTTAGTCACTAGTGGGAAGGCAAAGAAGGATCACATTGTTCTGTTGACAGCCTTTTGGATTGTTGCTGAGAACTTTGCTTCTAAAAAATTGAGTTTATTTATGCTGGCATGACAAGTACTAAATTACACATGGGCCGCTGGAGTAGCAGCTAATTTGAAGTCACAGCATTCGCAAATTCAATCTGGAGACCATTTTATGATGGGCTCACAGTCACACCAGCTGAGACAACACCCATCTTTAAAGTCAGAATACAAACATGTAAAGTTTCATGACTGCATTTTGAGTTTACAAAAATCTCCTGTTAGACCTATTAAAATAGCTCCTATCACCATTTTCAGTGATTTCTCTCTTGTCTCTCTGTCTCTCTCACACACACACACACACACACACACAGAAACAATACCAGCTACATCAGCTACACTACTATGGGAAGTATAGCATACAGTATATACTATAATATAGTATGGGAGTTTACAAATACTTTTAAAAGCAAAACAAATGTCGGACTGGGGCATTATGTCAACATTAATAAAATACAGCATTTTTGTTTGTTTTTGTTCGTTTAACCCTTTTCATCTGGTTTCTTATATGATGCCTTTATATTAATGGTGGTATATATAGATACTGTACATATAAAAAAAAATTCCCCACTCGCGGTCTTTAGAACTGTGCTCTTCTGGACAGAGATCTCGGATGTCATTCCTGGGATCTGCTGGAGCCACTTGCCCAGTTTGGGGGTTACTGCCCCAAGTGCTCCAATTACCACAGGGACCAGTGTCGGTTCTCTAGCTCCTCTCTTAGTCCTTTGTATTTCTCGTATTCCTTTTTCCTGATGTTGCTATCACTTTGTATTGCTATCACTACGGCCTTCTTCCTCTGGTTGTCCACCACTACTATGTCCGGTTGGTTAGCCATCACCAGTTTGTCTGTCTGTATCTGGAAGTCCCACAGGATCTTAGCTTGGTCATTCTCAGCCATCTTTGAGGGGATATCCCATTTTAACCTTGGGGCTTCAAGGCCATACTCGGCACAGATGTATGCCAGCCACTTGGTTATAGCGTTCCATGTATGCCCTGCTGGATTGTCTCGGGGGCATCTCTGCACAGCCTGCACCTGGGGTCTTGCTTGGTGTGGTAGACCTCAGAGCTTGTTTCTGTGCTGCAATGATTAGTGCCTCTGTGTTGTCTTTCAGTCCAGCTTTGTCCAGCCAATGGTAGGATTTCTCAATATCAGCAACTTCTTTTATCTGTCAGTGGTACATGCTATGCAGAGGCCTGTCCTTCCCTGATGGTTCCTGTTCTTGCTCCTCTTCTTTCTCAGGTTTCTGCTGCCTGAGGTATTCACTAAGCACATGATCAGTTGCGGTTTCATCCTGGATAGTTGTTCTGACACTCACTAGTCCTCGGCCTTCTTCCTTCCGCTTAGCGTACAGTCTCAGGGTGCTGGATTTGAGGTGAAACCCTCCATGCATGGTAAGGAGCTTTCTTGTCTTGATGTCAGTGGCTTCTATCTCCTCCTTTGGCCAGCTGATTATCCCAGCAGGGTATCTGATGACCGGCAGGGGGTAGGTGTTGATTGCCCAGATCTTGTTCTTCCCATTCAGCTGACTCCACAGGACTTGCCTTACTCTCTGCAGGTATTTGGTGGTTGCAGCTTTCCTAGTGGCTTCTTCATGGTTCCCATTTGCCTGTGGGATTCCAAGGTACTTATAGCGGTCCTCAATGTCTGTAATGTTGCCTTCTAGTAGTGCAATCCCCTCAATTCTGACTACCTTCCCTCTCTTTCTTACCATCCAACTACACTTCTCCGGTCCGAATGACATTCTGATGTCGAAGAATAATTGATGTCTCGTTCACTCCTGGCATACAGCTTGATGTCATCCATGTAGAGGAGGTGGCTAATGTTTGACCCATTCCGTAGTCCGTATCCGTAGCCAGTCTTGCT
>VUQS01007139.1:6724-16887 GCA_015108495.1 Heterochromis multidens
GTCCATTCAGGTTATCTTTTTTTTTTTTTTTGCCAAGTCATTAATATAAAGTAAAACAATAATTACACCCACTGACTCGTTAAATTAGTTGAGAAATGCAAGCACAAAGTTCACGATGAGTTAAAGCAGTATTCAGACGGTCTGATGACTCATGCATGACCATCCCTTGTGTTTGCTCTAATGAAAGGTTTTTTATAATTATCAGCATGCTACTTATTCATTTTCTCTTATTACCCTCATTTGCTTTGTTTTGTTTCTTAGAAATAGGGTGTTTGGTGTCAAATTGTATTGATATCGTTGAACTGGGAATATGGAGACGTTTTTTTTTTCTTCACACACCACCCAACAAAGTAAGGCAAACATCTAAAGCTAAATACTGTGTTGTCTCCAGACAAAAAACAAAAAACAAACAAACTGCAGAGTGACCTTATCTGAATAAGAACATACTATAGTTCTTAAGCGTATTGCACCGTGTGATACCCAGGTCTACCTAGGTGATGTAATATGCAACATGGACAAACTGGCTCTGTCCACTTGGTGCTGTTTAAAAAAAGCACACAGACAAGACTAATTTAAAGAGATGAGTTGCTCATTGTTTTCAGATGTCACACGAGATCTACATCCATTTAGCCGCGCAGGTAAATGGTCAATATCGATCAACATGCATTATTACTCAGCTGTAAATTCAGACACCACTTGTCCTCAAAGACCCTGTAATGTAATATAAGAACATGAGTCTACCTTTGTTGGCCCACTTTAAATATGCAACAGTGAGGCGGGGGGGATCAGTGGACTTGTTTTGCTATAGCGCGCTGGTCAATAATGCGATATTGTGTCCTTTGAATGTGGCGACAACACAAACAAGAATGTCTTCCTACTCCTGTTTGAGCGCTGTTACCGTTCTGCTTCATCGTATTACCAGTTTGTGATGAGCGGCGCCGTTAACGCCTGTGTTGCTTTGCATTTAGTGTACATTAACAGCAGCCAACATGAAGTTTAAAGTGACTTCTTAATGTGTTCCAATTTTCACTGGTTTGTTTAGCTTTGGGTCTTCCTGTGCTTGATATATTGAGTACCTTAGTCTCAAGTTTGTTTTCTTTATCCCTCTCAGGTCTCACAGAGCAAGGCACGAGACAGTTGGATTACTGTCTCTCTCTCGACAGTGCTGTATTACTCTTCTCGGCTTGACCTGTGTCAGAATAGATGATAGTTACTTCTTAATTTGTGGACCCCTTGTTGATCCCTGATGGAGAAACGTGGCTTTGTTCTCGCTACCCTGACTAACAGAAAGGCCCTGCAGGCTGTAGGAATGTGCATCTTGTTCAAGGACATTATTAGTGCAGGTGCTTTAAGTTTAACTATTCAGTTGTGTTTAATTCTCTTAAAGTGTGAGAGATAATGGAAGTAGAACAATTCACCAACATAACTTTTGAAGTATAACCATGGAGTCTGCACTCTAATACTAAGCCACAAACATTAAAAGAATGGAGCAATTGATGGCTGTAGCTCAGGAGGTAAAGCAGGTCATCTGCTAATCAGAAGGTTGGTGGTTCGATCCCTGGCTACTAGTCTGCATGCCAAATATACTTGGGCAAGATACTAACCCCAAGTTGCTCTCTCAGAGGATGAATGTGTGTGTAGACAGAAAGCACTTAAGCATAGAAAAAAAGTGCTTGTGTGAATGGGTGAATGAGGCATGTTGTATAAAGCGCTTTGAGTGCTCCGGGAGAGTAGAAAAGCACTATATAAGAATCAGTCCATTTACCATTGAACTCAGAGTACTTAAACGACACTTTAGACACTATTACACTTTTAATATTCCACCAGGGAAATTTGTGGTATATGTAATATTCAGTCATACTATAAAAAGGACAAGATAGTAGGTTTTTACATCTTTACTGAGCTGCCAGAGCAGTGACTACAAATCCTGCAGCTTATCTGCTGATAGTCATACCACCCTGAAATCCCCCGATCTTGTCTGATCCGTTTAGTACTTGGACATGGAGACTGACTGTGAAAACCAGGTACCAGAAGTCCTGGGCTGGTGTGGCTCAGGCAGCAGAGCGGGTCCTCCAAAAATCAAAGAGCGTTGATTTGATCCCCGGCTCCTCAAGTCTGCATGTAAAAGTGTCCTGAACCCAAAAACTGACACCTAAAGATTTACTGCATTGTCAACAAGTGCATTTCAGTAATGTTGAGTTAATAATGACCGCTCTATAAGTTGTTTATATGTTATAAATACACTGGTAATGTGCTCGCTTTATGCCAAATCATAAACCATAGTTTAGTTTGTTTGCTCAGCTTGTTGCAAGTGTCTCCAGAGAGTAATGAACCCCTGGTGATGTCACTGATCTTAGGTTAAATTGTTTTTTCCACATAGCATTTCTCTGACAGTTTTCACTTTCACACTTTGATTGTGAAATCCCCTCTCCTGAAACTTAGTTTCTTTTTTGGAGCATGAAATGAGATGGAGAGAAGTTTTGTGTGACTGAGCTGAGAGTGCATTTTGGAGTAAACAAGAGAGATGGGGAAAGGCAACTTTTTGGGTTTTTTTTTTAAAGAAATTAGACAGATAGACCTACCTCCATGAAGAATTCGTAGAAGCGTGTAATACATCAGCACAAAGAAACCAGCAACATGTTACAAAAATGCAGTTTAGTTACTGTTGCCAACTCAGGATAACATATAGTGAAGGTTTACTTTAATAAAACAATATACACTGGCACTGGTGTTCTGTTATTCTCTGTAAGATACATAAATATATCTATATTCATAACATGATGTATCAAGCAATTGCTTTTGCAATGTCACTCTTGTTTTAAGATGCTACCCTTCTCTTTATATTTTCTCAGCAACTGTTGCAATAATAACCACAGATTAAACCTGCAACAAAGAAGCAACTGTTTAAGGTTTTTAATAATTGTTTTACTTATCCTCCATTATTAGAAACCAACTCATTTATCATATTTTATATTTTGTATCTCTTAATGTGTGTATTTATTATATAGATTGTGGCTTCTATTGATTTTTCTTTAAGTTTTAATGGCCAAACTACAGATGGGCATTACAAACTTCCTTAGGCTATAAAAATGCTGTGGTCTGTGTCATGGTTCATGTGCCATACTTGTCCCTATAAAAATAAACTGCAAATAATTAAATATTATGGATTTCTTGGATCTGTTCTTAGCAGATCTTCGTGTCAGTTGGTAGAAGAACTATTACTCTGATCTTTCAGAGGATCATTCAGCAGTAAATGTGCTCCCATTCTTTTTAGGTTCTGTGACATTTTCTAACTTGAGGCATTCAGAAAACGTCGACAAAAATGTTCTCTCAACTGCTTACAACTGCTTCTGTTGTTCCTTTACATGACTGAAAGATGACTGAGGGATCCTCTTTGTCTAGTAGGATCGGAAATCTTCTAAACCACAGTCCATTATCTGACTTTCAGACTTTCAAACCAGACTTTCAGAAGGGGAGTTTGAGCAGCAAATTGACTGCACATATTCTTTTGTTATTCTTCGAATAATTATCCATCTTAGAGAAAATTGTAAGAAAGGAACTTTTGCCTTTGGTATACAGTGTGCGCCTTTTTGTGTGAAGCACATAAAAGAGTATACTTTTTATTGCGGTCTCACTCAGTTCACTCGTTTTCAGTCTTTATTGCCCTAAATGAGAAACTCTGAAGCAGATGCTCATCCATCATCCATCATTACACAGAACAAAAGCCATCAGGGCAGTAAAAACAATAAATGAAAACAATACACATAAAACCAAGGAAGATGAAACCAATAAATAGGAAGAAGTTTATATAAGATTACACTGGCTTCTTCTTGGAGCATCTTTGTTTATCTACACAAATACACTATGCATCATTCAAACAGAACCACACATTTATAAAGATGGTATAGTGTTTGGTTTGACTTTGCGGAGATCTTGACCAGGTGTTTCAGAGGTGTCATATGGCCTGCCTCGTCCTCTCCGCTTAGAGAACCATAATCATGGTGACTGGATTTAGAACAATAAGCTCATGACTCATCGGACTGGCTGTGTGTGGAGCAACGCTGCCGTACATCTAAGTCAAACAGACATGATGGTGGCACCTGCATTTTCTTGTGGACTGAAAGCTTTGGTTTTCACTCTAAATCTGTTTGTTTTTTCTCTGAGTTATGGGCTTAACAAGAATTGTCCAGTTCAATGAGTAAATACTGACGTTTCGGTTCCGTTTTAATCAACGCACACAGGAAATTCACATACTCAGTGCTGAAACTATGTGTTTTGGTGAAGTGAAATAAATGAAGTGAAAGTTTATTTTTAACCACTCTTGGTTGCATGTTTTCACTTGACATTTACTTCATGTTTGTTTTGCTGTAATTCTGTCCTGTTCTGGTGCAGATAGGTGCCTATTTACGTCTTTAATGTCAGTAATTGTTACTACAAATACTCCAGATTCTAACAAACTAGAGCGTGCACTCTCACAGACTAACAGTAAATTAAAACTGTTACATTTACACTCAATGTGCCCATCACTTCTGCTTTCTAATTAGGTCAAGGGGAGTGGATCTATTAAATAGATGTAAGTGGAATATACTCTCTGAATGGATTTAGTGCTGTTTACAGTAGCTTAGAAACCTAGATGGCTTAAGAGAGTGCAGGATGATGACGTTGTTAAAGGATCTGAATTATAGATTACAGTGTGTGAGTATGCTGGATGCTTGCATGTGATCGTGCAGAGCTCCTCTGTCGACTCTGTGTTTCCTTGGCTCATGGGAGAGCCTAACAGAAACATCCGGCAGTTAAAAACCACAGCTTGCTCCAGAGTTGAATACAGTATCTATGAGCACAAACTGACTGTGGTGTGACATACTCTATCACTGACTGTGGCAGGAGTTGATAATCTTGCATTTACACACAGTTTTGAGATGAGTTTTTTTAAAACACAGCTAGGGCTGCACCAACAATATATAACCAGTTTTGTTTATTTGGGTTTTATTTTATTAAACACGATAGACATTTCAGTTTATTAAATGAACAGAAATAATAGAAAATTGATACTTTTTTTGCCTGTAATGTGGTTGTGTTTAGCCTTTTCCCCCAAAAAGTGATTTTAATAATAAATTGTTTCGGATGTCACTCTACTACTGTAGAGATGCTGCCTTAACTTTTGTGTTATTAAGATTATCCTGTGATATTAATGTTTTTGTCTCACGATTTATTAGAGAATAAAATAATTTGCTGATTTTTTTATATGATGAGGTCTTCAGCATTTAATAGCTTGATCTAGCTAAATAAAATAATCAATAAACAGGCCTCTCACAGTTTATTTATTATTCATATTACTGCTGTCCATTTTGCGTAAATGTGGCAACCTCTCAAGGCCCAAAAGCCACGTTATCAACACTGAGGTGTTTGATAAAAAGTGATATTTACCCTTGTAAAGGTCCAATAACATCATCGGTGTCAAGTGTCTCAGTTTCTCAGCTGAACCGGGTTTGTTCCTGTGTTTGTTTTATACTGTCTTGCGATCGATGTATGTTTTAACAGTGAGACCTCCTGAGAGCTCAGACAATTGCAGAGCTGCATTGCCGGCAGTATTATGGGTGTCAGCATGGAGCAACACAGTGCCATGACTAATGATGAAAATGAGTACACCCTGCTGCTACCTGAATATAAGGTTAACCAGACATTTTGAATCTAATATAAATCTTTCTCTGCCCTTACTGTCTGATGTTTTAAAGGTTACCCCACTGGATAGTATTCTTTTGCTTGTGTATGTGTGTGTGTGTATGACTGTATTGATTTGGTGTCTTCTTCTAAATTCAATCATTATCATAGTGGTAATTAGATGTTTCAGAATTTATATCACAAAGCAGTCTTATGGGTTGATCTCAGTCTTTTGCAGAGGAGGCAGTGGCTGTAGTTGATGGTTAAAAGTGATAGTTGCCACATTTTCTAATTTTAAACAGAGTTCAGTGCCTTGAAGTACAGATATTTACTGTTTGTCCCCATAGGTTAGAATAAGGATGCACAAATTGTAAAATTCTGGACCTATACCAATCATTTTTTCTTTTAATTTTGTTTTAGTTCCTGTTTAGTCTCCCTTTGTTCCATGGTAACAAATAAATATTCTTTATTAAGAATAATTGACCTGTTTGAACATTTAGCCCATCCAGTAGTGATGTGACAAAACAGATAAATACATTTAGGTCCATAATTTATTGGGCAAAAGTGTAATTTTTGGTAGTTTTGGCTCTGTTCACCAGCACAGTGAATTTTAAATCTACAATAAATATGTGCTTGACATTCAGACTTTCAGCTTTAATTCAAGGAGTTTTACAAAAATTTTGCATTAGCTGTTTAGGAATTACAGCCATTTTTATACACAGTCCCCCATTTCCAGAAGCTCAAAATCAATTGGACAGTTGACTGATGAGCGTGTCCTGAAAGACCACAGAAGACAACTAAAGTGCATGATGATATAATTATTTCTATGGTTAATAAAAATAACTTAACAACATCTAACTAAGAAAACTCAAGAATGATCTAGAGGGAGTAGGACTATCATTGTCAAGGTCTACAAACAAGAGATGCCTTCATGAATGTAAATACAGAGGGTTTACAACAAGGTGCAAACCACTGATTTCATTCAAAAACAGGAAGACCAGATTAGACTTTGCCAAAAAACATCTAAAAGGGCCTGCACAGTTCTGGAAAAAAAATCTTTGGACAGATAAAACCAAGATTAACTTGAACCAGAATGATGGGAAGAGAAAGTATGGAGAAGGAGAGAAACAGCTCATGACCTAAGGCATACCACATTAACTGTCAGACATGTTGGAGGCAGTGTTAAGGCATGGGCATGTATGGCTGCCAGTGGAAGCGGGTCACTAGTGTTTATTGATGATGTGACTGCTGATAGAAGCAGCAGGATTAATTCTGAAGTGTACAGGGCTACACACTCTGCTCAGATTCAGCTAAATGCTGCAAAACACATCGGACAGCGCTTCACAGTGCAAATGAATAATGACCCAAAGCGTACAGCAAAAGCAACCCAAGAGTTTCTCAAGGCAAATAAATGGAATATTCTTCAATGGCCAAGTCAGTCACCAGATCTCAACCCAATAGAGTTTTTCAGTTATCAGATACATAACTGAGTGCAAAGAGACCCACAAACAAGCAGCAACTGAAGGTGGCTGCAGCAAAGGCCTGACAGAGCATCTCAAGGGAGGAAACACAGCATTTGGAGATGTCCATGGGTTCTAGAGTTCAGGCAGTCAGTGACTGCAGAGGATTTTAATCCAATATTAAAAATAATTCTTTATTGGACTGTGTATAAAAATGACTGCAATTCCCCAAACTGTTAATGCAGTACTTTTGTTAAATCCCCTTAAATTTCATTGAAAGTCTGCACAATGTTTGTTTTAAAATACACTGTGGTGGTGCACAGAGGCAAAACTAGAATAATGGTGTCTTTGTCCAACAAATTATAGACGTATTTGTATCATCCACTGGCATCAGTAAATGACATCACATTTGCTCATATGCCGACATCAGTCAGCATTGGCTAATTTTTTATATTAGACCATTATATTGGTGCATCCCTAGTTAAAATTGAAACAGTTAGTCAGTTTATGTAACTTTGTACTGGCAGAATGAAAGGCAGCTGTTTTTATAATGAATTAATTTTATCAAGTGAAAACAGTGAGAAATATATGTCAAAAATGCCACATAGAAAATCTGTCAGGATTTTGGTGATGTTGTGTTGGGTATTTTTTCACTTTTTTTTTTTTTTGTATTTCACATGACAAATGATTAACTACTTAATTACTATGAATTAGGAATGTCATTTGTTGGAGTCCTCATATAGGTTCGGGTTTGGGTTTGAGATTATACAGTGAATAATAAAGGAGTAATCCTGAGTGGCGCTGATCTCATAGCAAACATAATGAAAGGCTTATTCAGTAATGCACTTGTAATGAGAAGAATCGCATGCTTCAAAGAAGAGCTCCGGGTGTCTCAACTGAGTATCAGTGAGTGAAATTTACATACTCAAATTGACGGAGGATATTTTTCAAAAGCCTAGAAGAAGCCAAGATGCTAATGTTAGTCACTGGCCGTGTGATTTACTGTCTGCTATAAGCAACAGCAGTGTGGTGCAATTAGGAAGCTGAAGTGTGTGTGCTAGTGTAACTTCCTGATTCTTGTGTTTCAGATGAATAGCAAGCAGTGATCGCGAGAAAGTGTCAGAGGATGCCCCAGATCTGCAGGGCCTAGTGCTGAGGGAGGTCCACAGAGCCAAGCGGTGCCCACAATGTCTCACCACCAATACTACCAACAGCGAGGCCCCCACAGCCGCACCATGAGCTCTGAGGAGAGGAGCTCCACGCCGGTGAACAAGACGTCGACGCCAGTTCACAAGAGCACCTCCTCTTCTTCCTCCTCCCAGCGCGACAGCCGGCAGGTAATTTTCAGGCCACAGGCGGAGGAATCCATCTACAAATAGATTCTAGGGATGGCAGCACTTTGAATGAATGCAGCTTTAGTGGAGGTGGTAAAGGCAGGAGGCAACATTAGTTTGGAGTGCTGCAGTCTTCTATCAGTGAGACTGTTTATGCAAGAGAGGAGAGCTATGAGGGAATGGTGAATCATGAAATATTCATTCAGCAGTTTTAGCTTTTGAAACAAGAACAATCAAAGTTATTATGATGCACTGACATAATAATTAATATCAGCTGCCATTTTACAGAGAAGTTATGCACATCATATTAAACTGTTCTTGACTTGAAGACGTGCAGTAACAGGATGTTTTTGCTGGGTTTTTTTGTTTCATTAAGAATAAAGCCAAAAATTATAAGCTCACATGGCAAACATGCAAGGTCACACATAAACGTGAAACCTCTTATTGAGAAAACATGAAGATAAACATGTACTGACAGATGGCTGGGTAGAGTTCTGCAGTCAAGTTAACTTTAACTTCTGTTACAGTGCAGTCACTGATAAAGCGCTTTGAATACTCAAATAGAGTGGAAAAGCGCTATATAAGAACCAGCCCATTTACCATTTACATTCAAGACTATAGTAGCAACAACATGTGATATACGTAGTATATTTCAGAAACCCCTTCAGTGGTCTGACAGCTAAATTCATAATTAATCAGGCTTTGTGATCCACGCTGAAAAACATCAGCAATCTTGGAGAAATTTCATCCGGTTCTAAAACTAACCATATGCAGTCCATTCATAGTTTAAATTAGGCTGTGTACAGTTTAATGGTCATAGCTAACCTTTAACTGATTGATTAAATCAAAGATGATTTAAGGCATGCAGAACACTCTCCTTTGGTAGCGATTAGTAATTTATTAAGATCCTGTAAATAGAGATGCACCGATCGACTGGCCAGGGACCAAAATTGGCTGATTTTCAGCGTTCTTGACTCGGACCGGTGACAAGCCAGTTAGCCTCATTGTCAGGGTGACCTAAAGCGCAGGACTCATACGCAGGCTTCCAACGATCAACAGTGAGTTTATTTACAGTGAATATATACTACAGTTCAGAAAGGTTAAAACAGTAGTCGCTGTCCCAGTCTCCCCAAGGCTTTTCCTCCACATCCACACAAGTCCAAAGGCAGTCCTAGATTCCACACAAGAATCAGCTCACCACTCCGTGATGAGAGTTACTCCAAACAGTCCTGGGCACAAAGACAAGCCAGTAAGAATCACTTTTCACAAACAGGTAATCACAAAGGTTTTCAGGAGCCAGGCAGCACTAACTGTGTTTCATGCAACGATCCAGCAAAGACTGACACTCTGCCACCTCCTCTTGAAGTGGCCACAACGAGAGAATCAGAGACAGGTGTGTGATTATGCCAGGTGTGCAGGAACCAGAAGGCAGGAACCAACTACGTCCCGACGATGCACCAAAACCGGTGCATGGTCGGGAACCAACCGTAGTTCCCGGTGCATGCCCACACACACACACACACAGATCGGGAAAGGGGAAGGTGGAGAACAGGGAACAACAACAATACACAGATAAATGGCAGATCACACGGCGAGGACTGGGAGACCATGACAGTACTCCCCCCTTAACGGGAGCCTCCTGGCAACCTACCAAACTTGTCAGGGTGCCTACGGTGAAATTCTCGCAACATACCGTTGTCGAGAACGG
>VUQS01007152.1:6625-18139 GCA_015108495.1 Heterochromis multidens
GCCACATCTGCATAATCATTACCACAGCGACAGAAAGTCATTGCGGGAAACAATCAATGTTGTTTTAAGGGACCCTAAAAAAAAAAAACAGAAAGACAGAAAAAAAGGCTTGAAGTGTCTTAAAGAAGATCTAGTGTCTCGGGCTGCCGAACGGCAGTGCTGGCAGTTTTACCGGAAGCTGTGAGTCTCTGAGGTTTTTAGAGACAAACAGTTGGAACCTGTTTTTCAGTAAAACGCACAGAGTGAATCAGTGGTGAGGTCTGCCAAATACACTGAAGAAATACGGCAGTTAGCTACCACTGCTGTGGCTCTTGCACACATGCTCTGCTTCTGTTTGCTGTAGCTCTGTTTTGCAGTGAGCTTTTTCTGGTTATGTGAAGCTAGAAAACACACAATTGCAACCTCCAGTACATTAATTTATATAATGAAAGTTTTAGGATAAAAATTTTAAACTGGGCCCAGTGTAACAAACATCTTAAACCAAACTTTAAATAGCCAATCAGACCAGTGGTTTCCACACAGACTTTACTATAAACAGTCAACCACGTATATTTGGTGACTTATTTTAGCATTTTTCTGTTTTTATTTTTAGTCCATGGACATCCTTGCAGCAAGTTCAGTTGCTGCTAACCAGATAGTCAGATAGCTCTGGCCATTACTGTGTCTTCATGTTCATTCAGCTGTTCTCCAGGGAGTCTCACCTTCCACAGCTGGATCAGCTCCACCTTCTTGAACTGCAGCCAGGACAGTAGCTCTTATTGTGCTCTGGAAATCTGCTGTAAACTAGATCACTCTTACTCATCTCTTGATGCATGCTCAATAATCCAGGTAAAAGAATCCCAAAAAGTTGAATCTGTTCATCTGGACATGGCGTTTTTTTTTTTTTTTTAGTGGGAGAAACGTTTTGTTTACCAACTGGTAACTTCTTCAGTCTGAAGATATGAAAATTTGTTTGATGATCTGAAACATGTAAGTGGGACAAATATGCAAAAAACTAAGAAATTAAAAAGGGGGAAAATACTTTTTCACATCACTGTATGTGGTGGAACTCAGCACTCTGGTAAAATAGAAATACATTTTCTAACATGCATTCAAATCTGTAAAAGAGTGTAATGTAACTCAAACCATAATCTTTTCCTGGTACTACAATTATAGTTTTAAGAGCTGGAGGAAAAGAAAGGAAGACAAAAAAACAAGTGTGAAGTAAGACGAAGAGAGACAAGAAAGGAGAAAGGAGAACAAGAACAGATCTGTGACAAGGCAGAGGAAATGAAGAGAAAAGACAAAAAGAGGAAAATGAAAGAAGAGCAGAGAAAGAAAGAAGAGAAAATGAGACTAACAGAAAAGGAAAGTGATGAAGAAGCAAAGGAAAGGAGAGGAGGGAAGGGAAGGAGCAGAAAGAAGGGGAGAAAGGATCCTCCTCTATCAGCAGATAAGAGGCAGAAATGGATGAATCCTATTGGCCGGTGAGCCTCTTCCAGTCTCTTATCGGCTCGACTTCATGAACTCAGGACACATTTCATAGAAATTTGCGAAATCAGGAAAGCTGGGTATCGTGTCATCTATCACCGGGCGACGCCAGCCCATACATCCTCCCAGCTTCACAATAAAAGCCACAATTGACACTTTTTTTTGGTTTGTTAACAATTATATGCTGCAGTCTCTACAAAGTGGCTTAGGGCTTGTTGTTTTCAAGGTCAAACAAACAAACTTGGCTAAATTTCAGGTTGAGTTTCAGGTTGAGAAGTCTTTAATAAATTTGCTCAAATTTGCCCAGCAGCTGAGAAAACACTATGTGTAATTACATGTTTTTTAGTGAAATATCTGACTGTGATTGCTTCTGATCAAGTTTCGAGTATTAAGTTAAATTATATATGAAAGATAAGAAATGTTCTCAAACAAAACCTTACGTACTTACCATCAGCTGATTGGCATAGTACACACACAAAGAATGTGTGAATACAGAGAGTGTGTGTATCAGAGACAGGCAGACATACTATGACAGGAATGTTGGCAAGAGAAAAAGACAATGAGGAAGAGTAGCAAAAACAAAGAAAAGATTAATGAATGAAAAAGTCTCCAGCCCTGTATATTTTCATGTCTTTCCTGCTACACCTGCAGATTAGCTGGATCAAAAGCTAATGCTGTGTTCATGCCATGTTGAAATTACATTAAATAAGGGTTTTTTTAACTTGTGAATAATGGTCAGCTAAGGATGAACTGCAAGATGAAAAATATAGTAAGAGTTTCTTTAAAGGATCAATCTAGTGGGTTCCACAGACTGTATATACAAGATGGATGTAGCTAGAGTGACACCCCCCACTGCTGTGTAAGTTTAACAAACCCCACTTTAACTCTGTGGTCATCACCATCTTGTTTTGTTAGATCCAGAAGTTACCATATTTAGATGAGAAGTTGGAGTGCTAAGTAATAAGCTAATGTTAATAAGCTTGGTTAGAAAGCTGCCCACATAAACTGACAGGTGCAAAGCACACACACATGGCACATGGCTGCTAAATGGCTTAAAAATTAGTTTTACTTTAAAGATCATAAATAGCGCTTTCAAACTATATATGAGCATTTAACATTTGCACATGTATATTTTCATCATATCTTTCTCATTATGTCTTTCTCCTCCTCCACCTCTACTCTCTCTCCTGCCTCATTTCCACCTCATCCTCTTACTTCTCACCTCAAGCTTCATCTCCTGAACTGAAGTCAGGGCTCTAACACATGAAAACGCGCATAAACTTGCTAATTTATTCTCAATATTGTCACAATTACTTATTGTCAGCAGATTAGACATGCGACCCTCCCGTCTCCAGGCAGCTGACAATGATCTGGCAAAACAACAACAACAATGATCGGGTAACAACGACAACAAAGTGTAAGATCCAAAGCACAAATATTAATCAAGTTTAACTAAGACACGTCGAAGATTTGTATTTCGCTATATATACAGTATTTGTGTACAGGTATGTGCATATATGTGTATTAATAGATCTACATGTGTTTTAAATGTATGTCATGAAGGTAAGTCTATAAAACTGAGAGAATAATCAGTTATTGTAAAATTGGAGTGGTTATTTGTCATGTGTGTGCAAAGGGTCTGTTGATTTTTTCAAAATATTTTGGTATGTGTGTAAATTTATAAATTACATTTGCTAAGCCACATTTTTATGCTATCATTGAATCAAAGTTTTCATGAGATATAAAAATACTGAGAAAAATAAACTGTTGGATTAACATGAAAAAAATATGTACATTGATTGCATGCAATAGAATTATAATAAATAAAATAATATTTATTTGTTTATTTACTTATTTATCTATTAAACAAATATATTTATTTGTTTAGATTTTGATTCTTGTAATTACAATAAAATTGTAATTTCACAATTTTAATTTGTCAGATTAACAAGATTTTTACATGTTTTTCATTCATGTCAAGTCTTTATAGTGAGCTCATGTTAATTTAACATGAAATGGTTATGTTTACATTTAAACTTTTTATGCTGAGTGTATTCACTTACCCTGTGTTAAACCAAATATTTCATTTTATAAATGATATTATATTTTCTATTATTATACCTGCTAAACCACTATATAACATGCTTGCAGTATATGCTTAAGTATTATTAACAACAAACTACAACCTTGTTTAGCTAATACATTCTACAGTATTAATTCTGAACCCTTTTAAAAGCAGTAAAGCAATAAACAAAACATACTTCTTTAACCAAGTATTTGTATTTTCTCAGTTTTACACAATTACAAAACTATGAGTTCTGACACACACAGAACCCACTTGTTTGACATGTAATATAACACAGCACTGAAAAACCTACTGCTGGACCTCAAATGCAACACCACAAGTCATTAAGGTAGATTTATGTAAAAAAAACCAACTTGAATTTATTTGATTTTAAGAGATTTTAGGAAGATAAAGTGTGATGGCAACAGGAAGTGAAATTAGTAAAATGCATCGTAGGAATGTAGAAGAGCAGGACACGCCCGCTCAGAGTCCAAGATGGCAGCTGTAGTCACTCAGTAGAGTACAAAGGTACAAAGTAAGTGTGCAGCTTCAGGGGGTGGCACTTCAAAAGAAAACACAACTACTTTCTTTCATTTCAATATGATTTATTCTAATAGACTGAATATATCCTTAAAGAATATGTGAAAAGTACAAGACCAAATTATGTTTAGTTGAGAAATATAAATTTGTCATGTGGATATATCCATGGATATATGAGGTCCATATATGCAAATTCAACAACCACCCAATTGCTGTTTTTTCAGTGCATGAGACAAATTTTCAGTGTTCGTATGTGGATAATTTACTTACCCCCACAAGGGAGTTTTTCCTTCCTGCTGTCGCCAAGTGCTTGCTCATAGGGGGTCGTCTGATTGTTGGGGTTTTTCTGTATTATTGTAGGGTCTTTACCTTACAATATAAAGCACCTTGAGGTGACTGTTGTTGTGATTTGGCGCTATATAAATAAAATTGAATTGAATTGAATTGAATGGGTTTGGATCCTTCTGGGATAAAACATTTGAATCAGAGAGTTTATTTAAGACAGGCTATATTTGTGTGCACTTCAGTATCCAAGCCAGGACTGAAATTCTACATCATATGCTACATGTTCCAACTAATTTCTCACACATCTAACTGTGAGTGTTTTGTGTGTTACCAGTAAAGTTTGAATTAAGTCCTATATGGTCTCACAGATGTGTGTGTGTGTGTGTGTATGTGGCAGGTCTGTGCATGACAAACTGGTCCAATTTCAGGCGTGTCGTGGTGCCTGGCTGATATTTGTCTCGCTGGCGTTGTTGTTGTGGCCCTTCCTTACTTCCACCACCTCCTCCTTTTCTTTTTTAGTTTCCCCTCAGATTTGAATCGGCAGGAGGGCCTCGGTCCGTTCCCCCTCTGACAGCGCAGAAATAATTACAGTACAGCCTTCCCCACTCGCTTGCTATTATATTAGCCCTCTTATCAGGCTGCTGAGGGGGGTAGTTGATCAACTAAGGTCACTGTATCCTGACCACAGCACAACAGCTACACCGCCATTTGGAGATATGATAAATAAAAGGCGGGGGTGAGGCCGCAACAACACTGTTATCTGCTTCTGAGTGCTTTTTGTTCCATTCTCTTCATTCCTTGCACCTCATCTGTGTTGGTGTCTCCAGGGGAAAAAAAAGGGGGAAAGTTAAGGTTGGCACAGGCGAGAATATGGAAGCATGCAATGGTGTGGCGATTTAGTGTAACTGATTAGCTGAAAAAATAAATTCCTGTGCACAGTTTTGAAGCTGCGATTCTAGCTTTACATGCACAGCCTTTTATGTATTCCCTAACCCTGCTAGATAACATGCGAGGTTAGGCGGGGTGGCCCATTCTTGTAAATGCAGCTACATTATTCTGAAAACGGGTCGTAGACAGCAGCGCTGGTCTGAGCGGAGATAATAGATGCACCTACATTATCCTGAAGTGGTGGGGAAATTGAGGGGTTAGGAGGGTGAGCAGAACAGATGTGCCTACATTATTCTAAAGCCAGATTGATAGCGACGGGGGTCGAGGCGGCGAGTGTAAAAATAAATACATCTACATTATTCTGGAGTCATGTGAGAGCGAGAGGTTAGAATGAGCAAGGAAAACAGATGCAGACGCATTATTCTGGAGTCAAAGTGAAATTTCTAGAGGTGGAGGTGAAGCTGGAAAACTGGATGAACCATTACTCTTCAGGCAAATTGATAGTGGGAAGGTTAAGGATGCAGGTTTACCTACATTATTCTCAACCTGAGAGAAGAACTACAAAGGAAATCACACAGCAGTAGTTGCAGTGGTTTTACTGCAGCTAAACTAAAGGTAGCTGATGTGACACAGTTGAGTTGAGTGCCAAAAACCGCAGTTCCTCTAATGTCCACTACACGCTGCCTCAAGAATCGTGTCAATCCCAGTAGACTCCCATGTTAAAGTGCCCAATTTACAGCAGAAATAAACATGTTTACAGGCTGCTACAAAAACTGTTTTTATCTCTATAGCAAATCCCCCCCATCAGACTAATGGAACTCACCCATTTAAATTTTTATTAAGACTTAAAGTTTTGCATGAAGGGTGTGACTACCTCAAGACACAGTTGAATGCTGACACAGGTAACTGTAGTTAGGTGTCTCGTGGGTTTCATCTCCACTAATTCCTTTTGACCGTTATTCTGTTGTCGGTACCTTTTGGAGCATTTTTAATGCAAATACAGTTACAGTTACATACATTCACCATGGGCATGGATGTCATGGTAATTTGGGGTTTTTAGTGATTTCTTTCATCTGTTCTTTTTCCAAGGTGGAATGATAGTAGTAAAGATGTATGCTGTACAATTTTTACTAAACAAGAATTGGGTGCATAAGTTTGAATATATTTTGGATTTTCTCTAATCCACACAGAATCAAAAGTATACATACAGGCTCAAATATATACATACATTCACTTAAATCTTTTAATAAGTGGTGCTGAAGGTTCTACAAAGTCTTTTAACTTGACAAGGCCAAGGCCTATTAACATCTCATTAGTGATCATGACTGACTACAACTGGTAGTTTTTCTTTGCCAGCATAAAAAAGATTTGTTTGACAGCACTCATTGGATTCACCAATACTCAGAACAGTGGAAAAGTCCAAGGAACTCAGTGAAGCTTTAAGAAGGATAATTGTAGATTTACACAAGTTGGGAAGGTCTCTTGGAGCCATTTCTAAATAACTGCAGATTCCAAGATCATCAGTTCAAACAACTGTACAAGTTCAAACAAAAGTACAAGTTTCTTGTGGAGAAAAGTTTTATGGTCAGACGAGACAAAGAGACAATTGTGAAGCTTTTAAGCCTAAGAACAGTATACCAGCTGTCAAGCATGACGGTGGTAGCATCATGCTCTGGGGCTGTTTTGCTGCCAGTGCACAAAGTAGATGGAATAATGAAGGCAGAGGACCACCTCCAAATTCTTCAACTTCACCTCAAAAAAATAGCTAGACAGTTAAAACATGGACACAGTTGGGTGTTCCAACTGGACAATGATCCCAAACACACATCAAAACTGGTTTTGGAATGGATAAAGCAGGCTAACATTAAGCTTCTGGAATGGCCTTCCCAATACCCCTTGCTAAGGGACATTTAACCAAATATTGGTGGGGGTGTATGTATATGTTTGAGCCAGTATGTAAACTTTTGACCCTGTGTTACAGAATAAATTCAAACTTGTGCACCAAATTCTTGTTTTTTAAAGTCTTTAAAGATCTATTCTGTGGAATCATTCCACCCTTGGAAAAGAACAGTTCAAAGAAATCATTAAAAGTCCAAAATTACATACCATGAGTGTATGTAAACTTCTGACCACAACTCTGTGTGATAAACATTTTGTCCTGTGGTCAGCTATTGACAATCCACCCAAGAAGTCTGTTTCATTTGTGGTGGTGAAATTCTAGTATTTTATTAGTCTTTTTATTTTGCTGTGGTTAGTAGATACACTATAAAAGTATCGGGCCAAACCTCTTAATCTTTGAATTCAGGTGTTTTCAGTTCCATTGCTATAAGTGTATAAAATTGAGCACCTAGCCATGTAGTCTGCCTTTACAAACATTTGAGAAAGAATGGGTCGTTCTAAAGAGCTCACTGAATTTGACCATGGGATGCCACCTTTGCAACAAGTCAGTTAATGAAATTTCTTCCCTTCTAGATATTCCATGATAAACTGTAATTGGTATTATTGCAAAGTGGAAGTGTTTAGCAGCCACAGCAACTCAGCCACAAAGTGGCAGACCACGCAAAGTTAGTGCTGAGGCTTATAGTGCGTAAAAGTCACCAATGCTCTGTTGACTCAATAACTGCAGAGTTCCAAACCTCCTCTGGCATTAACATCAGTACAAAAACTGTGCACCAGGAGCTTCATGGCATGGGTTTCCATGGCCGAGCAGCTCCCGTAGGTGTAATGTGTTGGTGTCCCAGTGCTTTTGTCCATGTAGTGTATTCGTGTGTAACCAAGCAAGCTAGTTAGCAAGCTGCATGCAAGTTACTCCACCGTCTTGTTCAAATTTAGTCACTTCTGGCTCGAAGAATGAGGTGGTTCATACTTCAGTAGGAGTCTTTTGCCATCACACAAATGCACACAATTAAAAGGTGATAATAATGTCAACCATATTATCACAGCTGGTAATTCTTTTTAAAAGATAAACTTGTGTCAAAGTTGGTGATACTGGAAATTAGAACAAAAATTAAAATGAATGAAAACAGCACAGATAACTGAAAATTATAGGGATGACTTAAATAATCCGCTAATTCTAAAATCAGTGTAGAGTTAAAAGACAAAGAAAGAAGTTTATTCATCTCTGGACATCAGTCCTGGTGCTTGGCTGCAGCATATTGTAAGGTATGAATTTCCTCTTACTCACTTACACAGACAGAGTGGGTGTAAATATTTGCTATGGAGTCTCTTAATAAAGTCAAGTGTGAATTTGTTCGCCCTCTGCTGAAACCTGCTGAAACCTGCAAGCTGAATATGACAGCTAGTCAATCCTGTCACAGGCACAATGCAAAGTACCGCGCAACCCACTTTCTGATATCACTCTCCCTCTGTGCTCAGTCTGTTCAGTATAAGCAGAGCTGGCGTGAAGCCTCTTGACAGGCTGTGTGAATCATTTTCAGTCTCCGCACCCTGATTATCACTTCGAGCTTCTGAGAAAACAACTGTTTGGATGAAAACAGAGCTGGATGAGAGAAACACATTGTGACAGAGGACAGCTGAGGACCGACTGCCTGTAGGCAAGGACACAATCCGAGATGGAACCCCTGCCACTGCAAAGTTTTAATGAGTAAATATAATGGCAACCATTTAAATTAGTGCATTTAACTTAATTTATGCAACAGCACGTGCAAAAACTCAAAGGACTATGTTCAACTTTAAATCCTTATTTTAGCAGTATTTTATCATTATTTTAATTATATTGTATTTAGATTTTGATTCTTGTAGATGTGGCTTCCAGTGTAAACAATGTAAATGTTTAAGCTAGTAACAGGCCACAATGACTGAAACTCCTGTAGTAATTAATGACCCCTGGTTAGTACTGATTTTGGGTTTTTGTTAAATTACCTCTTTATTGGACAAGGAACTATATATGGTAACTTGATTTGCAACATAACAATTACAAATTTTGGAAAAAAAAAATTCTTGTAACATTGTCCAATAACCCTCTAGTGTATAAGTATTTCTTTATTTATTTTATTTAAAAAAAAAAAGTTTATGCATTATAAAATTAGCTCTTGGTTAGTACTCTTTTACTTTAGTATTGTATGTGACATCATACACACTAAGTACTGTACACTTACAATAGATAAGTTAGCATATTGCCTCTCTTAAGTAGTTATGCCTACTTAAGAGAGGCAAGGATATTTTTAACCCAATTGATCAAATTTTTAAAGTGTTAGGATTTAAACATCGACTTTTGAGTTCTTTCACTGAATAAACTATATGTATATATGTAATAAATGCTATATTTAATTAATTTAGTGAACATCTGATAAATATCTGCCAACCAAAATGTGGTTCTCTGATAAAACACACTGAGAACCATGTTTGTGGAGGGTTTGGAGAATGTGGAGAAGCAGTGGTCCAGATATATTAGAGGATATTCAGCTAACCTTGATTTAGATTTACAAATATGTGACTTAAATTGTCTTAGACTTAATACACACTAACTACAGTTTGGATTTGCATAGTATTGGGGTCAATTTGTTAAATATCAGATTAAAACAATTATATATAGAATATGTTGCTAAAACTGACTTAAATGTAAAACCTGACTACAAGTTTGGTTTGAATTACCTCTTTGAGCCTGATTTAAATATACTTTTTCTCTTGCTTTTAATTGCTATCATTTTTTAAAGGTGAGTTTAAATCTCAAGTCTTTAGGAAATACCATGTGAAACACTAAAAAAAAAAAACCTCATACTAATACATGTAATAATCTTACTGAATCATTGAATCTCAATTTATTAATTAACCTACATAAGGTTTGTTATAATAATCACAGCTGTAAGCCTTCAAAAGCCTTAAAATAAGTCAAAGCCCAAGTTTACTTTTAGAAAGAAAATAAATTGATGCTCAACCAACCAGATACTGATGAATAATTCAAACCCAGTCCAACCATGAATGAGATACATTCCTTTATTATACTCAAACGTCTGCTCTGTCACATCAAAACCAAAAAGGCTTTAAAAAAAATCTCAGCAGATAAAGCATTTCATCATCAGTGAAAAAAACAAAACCAAAAAGGAAAAATCAACTGAAAATTCTCAACCATTGCGCATCATTTGGCGGCAAAAAATGAAGAATAAAACATGAAGTAACACAGCAATCAACACAGTTTTATAGAATTTAAGACTGAGGAGTAATGTGGGCTGAGCACCAAAGGGAAAAAAAAAGAAAGAAGTAAAGATAAAGCTAAAACAGTTCCAGTTTTAATTTCTGCTTTAATCAAATAAGCTAAAATATCTGATTTGTAGATTTTATGAGATTTGAGATCTTGGATTTTATTCTGGTAGTGAGCTGTTCTTCGAATTCAACTAAAAATAAAATCAAGATCATATTCTATAGGATTTTTAAATTGCAGTCGTCACCTTAATTAACAACCAGTAAAAAATAAATCTCACAGTCTGAGGCTGATCTCTGGACGGACATTTACTCAGTTAACTGACAAAGTCTCACCTCCACCAGACCTGAAACTATTCAGATGCTCCGAACTTCAGATTTAATATCATTCCCAAAAGGAAATCCTTCATCTGCAGTGAAAACAGCTTGAGCATCACAAGCTCTGAACTTTGAGATACTAATGATACTAACAAGCAGTTTCTGATTCATTTCATCAGTTCCTGTTAAATTACACTCAATCGTCAAAGTCTCCTCTTTGGGCAGAACTTGAGCAGCAGGAAGAAAACCACCAAGGCCCGGTTCACACTGAAGCTTTATAAATGCACTATTTAAACACATATTAAACATGATTTCACATATATAGAGAAAATCTGCAGCAGAGGAGCATTTCTTGCATTATCATTTATGTGTATAATGATTTAAATTCATAATAAAATCATGATATGTCACTTTTTTATGCCTACTAATTTTTCATTTGAGATTTCAGCTACTAGACCTGTTCTTTTGTGAAGATTCACATTAGAACTGGGGGAGCCAAAAACCAACAAAGTCCAACTCCATCTGTTGAAGCCATGGGCTGACAATTAAACCACAAACCGTGTCAGCCTAATTTAAGGTAATTTCTTTACAAAACATGTCCTTAAAAGTGTCGTGCCATGATTTAATATCCTGTTTTGTGTTGGTTAATCCCACTGAAAGAAAACTGCAGGACAACAATGCAAAGATTAATAAAAACTGAAGCAGCCCATTGGCCATCCTCTCTCATAAAGACGATGGGGAAAAACAAATTTTGAAAAAAAAAAAAAAAAAAATATAATTAAAAAAAT
>VUQS01007152.1:18191-34875 GCA_015108495.1 Heterochromis multidens
TTTACAGACTTTTGGAAAAAATACTTTCCCTTTTTAATATTTGACACCTTTTTCTTGTCAAATTTACCAAACTTCTTGAACAGTTTTCACTGGATTTCTATGGAAGCTTGTTTCTGCTACTGGAGAGGAAAAAAAAAAAAAGTCAAAATTTCAAACATTTTTCTCAATTTGAGTTATTTTCTCAGAAGTTTGAGTTAGTAAGTTGAAATTTTCAGATAAGTGGCAGAAACAAGCTTCCCTAGAAATGCAACGAAAACTGTTGAAGAAGTTTGGTAAATTTGCCATGAAAAAGTGGTAAATGTTAAAAGGGGAAATATTTTTTCCAAAACTTTTTTAAGTGGCGGAAGCAAGTTTCCATAAATTTCACTAGTAATTTTATTCAAGTAACTTTTATGTCACAGTGTCCACTGAAAAATTGCGGATCAGTCTCTATTCATATATAAAAAGGGTTCAAACTAACTGCCCAAAAAACTGTCTAGAAGCTTTTCTACAGAAACTTAAATCTGTAAATTTTGGAGAACAGCAGTGAACCAAACCAGAAAGTGAGATTCTCCCATCTCTGCTCTTGTTGGCTCAGAGAGGGCAGAAACAGAAAATGTTGCCTTCACTTACGATCATACAGCAACAAAAACAGAGGCTCTTGTTCTGAAAGGCATGAGAGGAAGTGAGAAAACAGGTGACAGGAGGTACAAGACACAATACACAAAACAAAGGATGCAGTCAGTCGTCCTTCATCACGTACTCTGGATCAGTTTCACAGCTCATGTTCCAAACTCCAAAATAAAAGCACAGATATTCTGACTCAATGGTTTAAAGTGTTTAAGTAGCCAAAAAACTTCCTCATTAAAAAAAACTGGTGACTTTAACTGGATGAAATTTATCTGGTGATAAAGTAGGCTGGCATAGGGGTCCTGTTCATTTTTCACATTCCTGGTTTCAAATACTGAGCCAAAGGGAAAAAACAACTAAAAATCTGCATCACTGGAAAAAGGTAAAATGTTTAACTGTGTTTGAAGTCATTTACAATCCCCACAGGACACTGAAAATGGCAAATTACCGTTAGAGGTGTAATGAACTTGAAAAAAAAGTTTTTCTAAAATGCTGACATCCTGTACTGCCAGCACTCATGGGTAGTTCGAATTTGGGGACATCATAAAGAAGCTCCTCCTCCCTATGAAAACCATAAAGAAATGAAATATGTGGAAAGGTAAATACTTTTATTTTAAGTTAAGAGAAAATATTTTGGTTGAGTGGAGAGAATCACTTTTCTCTAAATCCCCCTAAATGGTATAAGCAGGACAAAACCATCAATAAAAAATTTTTAAATTGTTATTACTAATTCCTTTTTCATTTATTTATTTATTTATTTTGGCCAAGGGGATATCTTGTTTTGTCAGTTCAAAACCCGAATATATGTGAATTACTTGCTTCCATACATCCAAACACTAAACTGATGGAGAAAAAAAAACTATTTCTTTAGTTAAAATTGTGGATATTGATCATTGTTGTGTAAAAAGCCCTTAAATAGCCTTCCATCTACTTCTCCAGTCATCTTTTTTCCCTCATTCGCAGTGAGGAAAGAAATAAAAGTGCCCTGAATGTAAAAAAATGAAAAAAATGAAAAAAATGAATGACACCATGTGTTTGCGTGGGGAGCAAAGCTATCACCAGGGCCATAAGCTGTGCTGCGTTCGCATTCATACAAAAATATGATTTTCCAGGCCAAAGATATCACTCACTGCAGATTTCAGATTAATAAAAATGAGTACAGGAACCCAGAAATCAGTTTTGTTGCATCACCCTTCCTAAGTTCTTATTCTAAATGTTTGAAAGCATCAATCAGGACATGAATGCAGCACAGAGTTCAGCAAAAAAACAAAAACAAACAAACAGGAATTTAACATGATGAACTCTGTCGGACTTCAGCTGATTTGCTGTCTCACTTCTCTTCTTCACTCTGGGCTTAAACAGAAGGAGCAGGAAGGACCTGGGAGGACATGTGCATTATGGGTAGTGTAGTTTGACCAGAGCCAGTCAGGACTGTCTGTGTGTAGGAGTAGATTCTATGAGATGGCCTTGGCTTCGGGTAAGAAAGCCTCCCAGTATTTAATCAGCTGCAGGAGGAAAAAAAAGAGAAGAATTATTCACTTATTAAGTAGCAAAACAGGCATTTTGTTTAATTTTTTATGTAAAAAATTTTGCATGTAGAGAATTTAAAAATTAGACTGCGTTCTAGCCATATTGTACGGAAGCCTGTGGTGCCATTTTTTTGTCATAATTTTCATTTCCTTACTAGAAACTGCATAACTGCTCCAAAAATAACAATAAAAAAAAGACAAGTGCTAGATATTTTTATAAAGCATAAACCCATTTAAAATTTTCCATTTAAATTAGAATCCATATTTTGAATCTTTTTTGTCAAATAAAAGGCAACTGAAATTTACAGCTTGAGCTCTGAGATGAGCCCTCAGTACTCTGTAATTTATTATATGTTATATACAGTTTGCGTTATATTCTTAATATGTGATCATTTAAAAAAATAACGTACAGTTTCCAGATAGTTTTCACAAAAAATACGTATCTTGCTCTAATTAAAATTATATATTTTTGATTGTGATATCAATACCATCACATTCAGTTGAAAGCCAGAGTGACATTTTTAACACAAAAGATTTATTTTTTAATTTAAAGTTTATATTTAAAGAAGAGACTGTAATGAGATTATTTTAATTATAATAAAAAATGTCACTAATAGTCTTGTTTACCTGCTGTTGTGTCTGAACCAGGGACTCCAGGTATTTGATAATGATCGTTTTAAAGTCCTTCACTCTCTCTTTCTGTTGGAAAATTACACACATATGTATGAAATATGAAAAAGTACATTCGTCTGCCCACCTCATTCCATCATTTAACAGGTCATTCATTCATATTCACATCCATCTCCCATCCATCCATCCACCCACCTCAAACCTGCTGACTTCTTTGCGGATGGTTTTGGAGATCTGCTCAAAGTCTCTCTCACCCTGCTGGACCTTCCCCTCCAGCTGAAATACACGTACACAAAAAGGGAACGCTTTATTTATAACTTTTCTGTAAATCTTAGAATTTCACTTTATATTTTAGGAACATTTTTGGATAAGTAAAGTCTTTAATGTCTTTCTGCAAACCTGCAGCTTTAAACTACATCTTATTAGGACTGTTTGGACTTTACATGTCAGTTTACATAAGAAAAAACAATATGACAACACCAATCAGTAATTACCAATGTTGTTCCTCATAGTTTGGAGTTAAAAAAAAAAAAAAACAGATTTTAACCCTAAAATGCATCTTTGACTTTTATGCACCTGTAACTTGAATGTACAGTATATTAAGCATGATATTTGAAAAAGCCCATTTTGTGTCCTAGATCTCATGCAGGAAAAACTGGAACAGAAACTATGTTCTGAAACTAATGCACCTGGGACTTGATCTGGGATAGGATTTTCTATCACAGGAAATGTGAGTAAATTTGGCAAGTTGCAAATACTGATATATTCAGTATTCAGGTAACAGGTTCACCTACAAAATATTTTTTTCTGCTAACATATCTGCCCCCTAAATGTAACGGGCAAAACAATTTAGTTGCATATAAACTGTTGTATACAAACTAGACTGTTAGGCCAATTAAAAAAAAATCGATGTATTAATGTTTGTTGTTGTTGTGAGTGAGACACTTTCTGAACTTAGCTGAGTTATTACATTTAAACCAACTGTTTTAGAATAGGGAAAGTAAAAAAGGTGGAAATTTAAACCCAACTAAGGTCAAAATGTGATTGTAGTTACAGTGCAGTAAATAAAATTAAGAAGACAAAAAAATTGTTTGAATGAACTGCTTTGACTGTGAGCCAGGTCAGAGATCCAACTGACTCAAAGACAGTTGCAAATATTAATATGATTAATATTATACTTTTTTTCATTCAGATCTTCAATTTGGCGCTCATAAAGAAGATTTTAGCATTGTATTTGTTTTTGTAAAGAGCGGTTAGTTAATTTCATGACCAATAAACTTATACCTAATAATATTTCCCTGTAAAGAACTGACTCAGCAGTGGTGACTTTTATACTTTAGATGAATGTTATTTATTGAGGTTACTGATATTTACTGAACTAACACAACAATCGCCTGTTAGATGAGTCTTTAAAAAGGACAAAACAATAATGGAACTTTACTAAATAGTTTTGTGATGTGGTCCTGGATTTAAAAAAAACCCAAAAAACTATGATATCTACTGTAAGCCATGAGGATGCAAATAAGGACTTTGATTAGATCAGTGATTTCCAACCTTTTTGCCAGATGGACCCCTCAGACAAAGTCCCAAATATGGTCATTTAGTCCGATTTAAACTGAATGCTAACACTAATAACTATATAAAAGCCGTATTTCTATGATTTTTTTCAGACAACTGAACAGTCAGTGTTTAAGTCGACATGATAAAATTTGCATTCATACTACCATTTGGGTACATTTTATAGATAAGGTATGTATTCTCCATCCCAGAGTCGAGAAATTCCTTTGTTATACCAGGTAAAAAATAAGTAAAAATAAAAAAAAAAAAAAAACTCCACAGCAAACATAACAGTAGTTTAATTAAAGAACAAATTATTATTATTATATTAAAAAAAATTAAATTTCTAAGAGCTGTTATAACCATTTATGTATTACAAATAATTAATAATCCAATATTTAGCTATGACAATCGTTTTACTTCAATTACTTCTAGGTAGATTTGTTCACTTGATCGATTACTTTTCGCTTTTTATTTCTTTTAGCTCCCATTTTTGCTTTTTTCTTAACATTTAATCCACTACCTTAAACAACTCTTTAGACTAGGTGGGCTTTTTTGCTACCAAGTTTTTATCCATTCTCAGTCAAAACAGTCGCAGATGGCTCAAATGACCTGAACTAACCTGAGCTGGGGTACAGGTGTGTCTGATTGGAAATCACTAGACTACTTGAGTTAAGATGTCACATGAAAGAGTTTGTCCATATATTGCAAGTTTTGACAAAAAAATTGGTCCCAAAGAGAGAAAATTTTATCTGACTCTCAGGAATTGATTCCCAAATACAACTGTAAGAAGATCTCCCTCAGATTGACAGTCTAATTCATGTGACGGGACATTTTGGCAACATAACGGCAAAACAGAAAAAAACAAAAAACAAAAACAAAAACAAAAATGGTAACATGGTGATAATATGCCATTAATGAATAGTGATAAACATGAGAATTAAACAGTAAAAAGAAGCAACTCAAAGGTGTGAAGCAGGCAATCAGGCAGGTGAACACAGAGATGGATGGACAGACAGACAGGGAAGGTCCTACCTCCTCAATCTCCTGGTTGCAGGAAGGCATGGCAGGGAAAATGCAACAAAAGTTAAGAGGCAGGAAAAAATGCACAGAGCTTCCAAAATCATAGAGGAAGATCCAGAGACATGAGCAAACACTGAGGAGAAACGCAGGCACTGAAAGGAAAGAAAATTCTCCCTCCAACACAAAATACTGAGAAAAATACTTAGCATGTCTTTATATACTAAATAACTACTACTAACTAAAATATACTCGGTCATACTGTCAGATGTTTAAATGATATTTAATTAGAGAGTTGCTGATTTAAATCAACATTTTGATCAAGTTATTGTATTATTGTATGTCTTGCTCATGATTTTGTCTAATGTAACACTTTCAGTGAAAAATGTGAGGTACTTTAAGGACTGAAGGTTCAGATGGCTCTAAACCTTAAATCTGTGTGCTCACTATGGAGTGATGTCAGCCTAACTTAGCATAAAGACTGGAAGAAGGGGCAAACAGCTCACTAATTAGCATGTCATTTTAAAAATACTTAATCAGTATACAAAATATTGCAAATATAATACAAAAACAGCTTGATTGTTCAAGAAAACATGTATCCATTCACCAAATATTAGTGAACATCCTAAATGTTATCCTTTGAATGCCTTGAACACCTACACTCTCTTATTATGTCAGGTAATGGCCAAAATGACATTATCATAAAAGATCAGTACTAAACATGATAACAAAAAGGTTTAAATATTTCATCAGGACATGTTTGGGTTTGAATGAAGTTTTAAGCTCAAGGTGCCCAAGGTAATCTACAAGAAGTAGTCCAGGTATTTTCCCAGGTTCCTCTGGTACATTGGGGCAAAGTAGGAGGATTAACCAAATTAGTCCAGTGCCATGGAAGAGTCAAATGCCCTCTTAATGTCATTATTTGCAAAAATGGACAACAAAAGCCTGGATTTTGCTGTCTTCCATAATAAGTTTCTATAGCTTTCCACGAGTAACAGTTCAAGATAATCTTTATTGATCTTATACTGGGACACAGTGCACCCCCTCACCGTCTGAAACAAGTTTTAGCTCCTCCCCTTTAAGGCCACCCTTCCTTTAAACCAATTTTTGATTGACTGCCCCAAACAAACCGAAGGTCTGAACAGCAGGTTGATGGGGGTTCTGTGTTTATAGCCAGAGCCGTGTGCCTGAGATGACCATATTTGGGATTTCTGCTCTCACTAACACCATTAAGAGCCAAGACAGATTAGAGCAGTCTGAAGCTCAAGCTTTTGGCTCACAGGGATTTTGTACATATACTGACCTCATTTGAAACTTAAGCATCCACCACTGTAATAGTATATATATCTCAGAAAATTAGAAAAATATGGACATAAGTAGAGGAACTGAGTTTCTTAAAAAGTTCCCTCTCCCCCAAGAAAGTTTTTGTGCAGGAAAGGTTGCTAAAATCTCTTGAGAAGCCCCATCCTAATTATTTTTGTCCACAAACTAAATTAGTATAAAATATATATCTATATATAAATAACATTTAATTACAGAATAATTCAAAATGGTTTTGAAACAGGCTACCATTGAGACATGGAAAAGGAATTCTTAGGAATAAAGAGCTGAATTTAATCTTGGAATATGGATAGGACACTTTGATTCAAGATGAAAAGTGGGATTAAAAGTATTAATGGAAGTTGGTAAAATAAGCTTAAAGGATTTTTGTTTTCCTTCCTGTTTATCTCTGTTTTACACCAGTGAAAATTAAGTGTTAAATTGTGTGCATATAATTATGAATGTGCATGGGTTTGTGTAGATGGACTACATGCAGATGTTTGCAGACAGGTATATACATGAGAGTATAGAGAGGTTTACGATAGTACTGTTTAAGATATTTTGTCTCCACCATTTATGGTTACTTTATTTCTTAACTGTACTATAAAGCTGGAAAAAAAAATGTAAAAAAAAAAAAAAAAAAATCAGCAAGCACCACACACCCTGAGAAGGGACATTTTTTAAAGGCGTAAAACCATCCTACAGAACTTAATTTACACCCAGGTCCCTCTGGTCTCTGTGGTACAAACACAAGCAGAAGAAGTGAGTTCCTTAAAAGGCTCGAGTACCACAGCTGGAAAAGATGAAGAGTGAGCTTTCCTTTCACTGAAAATGGTTCCTAAATCTAAACGTTCTAATCTTATCTGGACAGGAAAGGGAAATCACTAACTAAAAAGACACATATTTCAGCTGTAATGTGTTAAACCTCACACAGGATGATGATTTTTTTTTCTAAAACTAAACTGAAAAAAGACCTGTGAAAATGTCCTGTTAATTTGGACATTTTAAAAACTTTTCTATTTTCAGTTAGTCTTGTTTTTTTTAATAGTAATTGTGTGTCCCAAAAGTTTTTCCTCCATGTTCGCTTTTTTTCTTTCTTTTAATAATAAGGATTACATGTTGTTAAGCATAAAAATGTTCAAATCATTCAAGCAACTCTTTAAGTTTTGTGTCTAAAACCTATTGTTATGTAACTTAAAATGTGACTTTATATAACAAACTGTAAACTTCACTTCAGGACATGACTGTGGCGTCATTAGAGAAGCCTTTGATTAAAAAAAAAAAAGTGTAACTGAAATTGCAGGGAAAGAATAAAAGCTTTTTAAAGTAGGAAAAAATAACTCAGAAATGATCACTTGTGTGATAAAATGATAAGTGATGATAAGTGACTGTGGAAAAGATCTGTGTGTTGCAAAGAAAATATTATTATTTTAGATTATTTTGGAAAAGAGTCAACAGTGTCTGACCTGACTCTTGATTTACAGACCGATAGTTATTTCTGTTTGGAGCCCACAGGGGGCAGTGTGGGTTAAAAATCTGACTGTTTCAAGGACTATTCCACATCTCTGTGACTGAGGAAACTACAGCCCAAAATAACTCCAATTATACATAATTTTCTTTGTTCATTTTCATTTACTGAGTCATGCTGACATTAAATAGACTCCAGGATCATAGCACACAATTGATGTGGCCATAAATGTACAAAAAAGCTTTTATTACTGAATCAACTGAGAGTCCTTTTCCAGGCTGGACGCAAAGTTTTTTAAAGACAAACTTATGATGATGACGCTCAGGTTTCAAGGTAATTCAACATGTCAGAAGAAAGAAGCCAAATGGAATATAAAAAGTGTAGGAGTGAAAGGAAGTAGAAGTGCAGTGAGAAATCTGAGTCAAAATTCACATACAAAGGAGCAAACTGTAAAGATTACACTATTAAAAGGTATTTTTTAGTCCTCAGACTTTGCTCAGGTCAAACAACATTCAGTTATGGATGTAAACAGACAGAGAATGAACCAGCTATAAGCTATTAAACCATAACCCGTGATATACTGGATTTCATAATGAAATCAGATGTAAGACTATTCTTCTTGGTCTCTTTCAGAATGATATGAAGGTTCAGCCATATCCACTTGGTGTTTAACAAAACTAAGGCAACGAGTGGAGTTTGTGCTCTATTACAGTTTTCAGAAACAACTTCCTTTCACTTTGACTTTATACCATCTATCCATCCATTATCTTCCGCTTATCCAATTCAGGGTCGCGGGGGGGCTGGAGCCTATCCCAGCTGCCATAGGATGAGATGCGGGATACAGCCTGGACAGGTCTGTCGCAGGGCCAATAAAAAAATTATACAAATCACTTTCTGTTGACTGTTTACTATAGCTGTTTTTCTTTTAAATCGAAGGTGGTAAAATAGAGATGCATTAAGTCGCAAAGTCAACAACTTCCTTATCTAATCTTCCAGAAATGTTTCTTCCACCTCTCTAATGCTATAGGCATGGGCATAGAAAAATATCAAAATACCAAAACTAATACAAACTACACAAGCTTTTTTTTTTTTAACATGCTTTTATATATAAAAATAAAAAACAAGGCACGTCTGCTTAAGTGCTAAACAATTTCCCTTAAAATAAAAACTACTACTGTATTTAGATCTTTTTATAGTATCTGCATGATGTAATAATTTCTAACCTCGTTGGATTTATTCGTTCTTTACTAGTTAAATACATTCATATATGTTTTAAAAAAAACACACTTCTTTTAATCTTTTTTTTAAATCTTGTAATGTTTTCAAAGCCTTATGGTGAGTTCACACCAAATGCAAAGTTTTCTCTTGTGTTACTCCCACAAATACAGTCACTGGAATGTTTCTGCAAAACCAAAAATATTTGTTCATAACAGCTAACGGGAGGAATAGGAGTACAACTAACAGCTAGTTATAGTCAAATCAAGTTACAGCAACATATTTTCAGAACTTAAGAAGAAGTCCTATGACCCCACATGACCTTTTTGTTTTCTTTACCCTCTCGCTATATACTGTAAAAGTAAAGTTGAATCATACAGTTGCCAACAACAGGCAACGATAAGCTCAATTTTGACTGTGCGTGGCTTCAGGAGAATCCACAGACTGTGGAAAAATTTCAGCTGATAGATCTTCACGATCCACAGTGAAGTGAATTTTTGAAACATTTTTAACTTGTGCAGACAGCTATTCTATTATTTATATATATATACATATATATATATACATATACATATATACATATATATATATATATATATATATATATATATATATATATGTATATATATATATTATTATTATATTAACCTTTTATTTGCCTCAAATGAAAACAGCAGTTACTAAGAACATACAAAATGAATTACTGAATCGGTTAAACCTAATGTAGGCCTGTTTTTGTTTTTTAAAAAAGGGGAATGAAACATCAGCAGAAATCGGGACAAACTGCAGGAAAAGAGGAGAATGATGTCCCAGATTTGAGGTTCTCTAATACTAATGTTTCTGTAAAAGAAGGATTGGCAATGGATAAAATGTCCTTCAGAGCAGATTCACCTAAAATCCAGCGCAGTGCATGCAGCATTAACATGATGTGTGCAGCAGTTGTTCAGCAGCAGCAGCGTGCTGTAAAACTCTTTCTGGACTTTAGAAAAAGCTTCTGTGTGTTTTCTGTTGGCTGTTGTCAAAGCGTGAACCAAAACCCGACTCCTGACAGGCAGCAAAACTCTCGTCGGCTCCAAATAAATGTTGGTTGTAACTCTACTGCGATCTGTCCTCGTCTGCAGCTTCTGACAGCCTCCCCCACCTCCCCCAAAAAACTCCCCCCTTTCTCCTCCCAAAACCCCACATCTGACAGCTGCTCGGCTCTAATGCACAGACCCCCCAACCACGCCGACTCTCCATTTGTGTGTTTGTATGTATGTGTGTGTGTGTGTGTGTGTGTGTGTGTGTGTGTGTGTGAGAGAGAGTGAGCTGAATCCTGACAGACAGCATGGAGGATGAATTTGTGTGGTGACAGCTTCAACAGACGCTCTAATAAAGTACTTTTCTGTTCTCTCCTGCTCTTGTTTGTCGTACTGAGTTCATGTGAAGTCTGCAGACGAAAAAAAAAAATTTTTTCTCACATGAATGAACCGTGAAGGTGCATTTATTCGACCTGACTGGACACCCCAACAGAAATAAAACCACAGACAGAGGAGAGTCATTCCTGAACCACACCATATATTTTTATCTCACTCATATGGGTACTAAACTTTTTAAATGAATGGTTTAAGAAGTCTCAGAACAAAAACATAACCTTAGAAAATAATCAGGCAATAATTTATTATTTAATAACATCAGAGGAAAAAAAACGTGCAATGTCAAAATTTCTTAAATTTCTATGTCTGTCTTCAGCTTCTTTTATCAGTTGCCAAATGGTGGGAATCATTAGAGCGTGACGCATCAAAGGCCCTGACTGACAGTGAGGGCGTTAAGAAGTGGGAAAACAAACAAAACTACACTCTTGTGCAGGCAACCCACCAACTACAAAAAACAGAGTTGACAGTATCATAGAAGTCTTATAGCTTCAGCGGGACCAGAAGCATTATCCACTGGGAGAAGTGGTGGTGCCAGGCATTTCCACTGAGAGAAATTTGGCTTCAAGAAAGTACTGGGTCTGAACCAAAGGCAGCAAGACCAACTGCTGGACTGTGTTTAAGTGTCTGACAATGTGATGGAGGTAAGGTAAAGGTGATAGTGCTATCAAGACTGGCCAAAATTATAATTAGATTTACTTGTTTAAAAAAAAAAGCCACACAAAGCATTCAAAAGAACTGCACATCACACAGCTGATCTAACTTTGACACAGAGTATGCAGCAGGTGGATGGTGCTTCTTTAACCCCCCAGCACAATCGAATGTCTTAATTTTTAAATATTTTCATATAATAATCAAATTCAGAATATTTGTTGACAGTCCTAATATACCAAGTGGAGTTGTGACAGTCATGCACAAAAAAAAAATTGCAGGAGTCTTGCTAGATTCAGATGCTGAAAATGGGCTGGCAAAAGTGCCTTCGTCTGACGATACAATCAAAAGAAAGATGTCAGATGACACAGAGGATATATATGGGTGTGCTTTCAAATTCTGACTTCCCATTTGATGTGGGCAAAAAAGTTTGAAAACCAGTGGATAAACAGATCAGCTCTTTGAATGAGCAATCAAATGAGCAAAAATATCAAAAACAGGATTGTTCCATATTTTCAAATGGGAGATTTTGTTGTTTCTGTCATAGTAAATGACATTTTGCTTCTGATGTTTCACACAATGACCGTCTTACCTCTTTGATCTCGTCTTTGGCCTGCTGCAGTTTGTCTGGTTTGTTGGTGAACTGCAGTTTGGCTTCAGCTTCCCGTTTCTTCTGCAACAACATCTGACTGTCCTGCCACTTCTGCCACGTCTTCATACGGTGGTCAAACACACCCTGAGCAAACACACATACACACATCTTGAAGGTACTTATTGGAATTCCTGTACTTAAAACCATCCAAAATTACCTAAAGCTTTCAAAAGAATGTGAAGAAACAACTGTTACGACTTTATGCCCAACAAGTCTGTAATGTGATTCATCTAAAACCCATTTGTACCACAAGACGGCGCAGTGAGTCGAAGTAACCTTTATTTAAGCAGTGAGGTAATTAAGAACACATTCTTATTTATAACGGTGGGCTGTCAAAATGAAAAGCCTATTAAAGAAATGGTGGCAGCTGAAAAATATCAAAAGTTAAACAGCAGGACGTATCTGGTGGTGAAAGTTGTATTTAAATCCTACAGAGGTCCAGCAGTCGTACCTTCACGGCGGTGAGCAGGCGGACATAGTCACCCAGCAACTCAGAGAAGAGGTAGAAGTCAGCGTTGGCCTGGTCCTGGTGCAGCTGATCGATCTTCTCCTCCACCTCAGCCAGCTGGGACAGTGCTCGAGACAGAGCTGTGTGGTCCTCGCTGTTCCCCAACATGGCCGCCGACTTGGCAAACTGCGCTGTGTTCACCGATAGCTCTGGAGAGGAGAGAGAGGAGAGGAGGACTTTAAGAGTCAGCTGCCAAAATGCATCCAGAATGAGCCACTTTACAGAGTATCTACTTACAAACAGGACATTTTATTAGATCGTAAAATATAAAATATAAAATAAAATATGTTTAATTTATATGTCAAAAACGTAAAAGATTTCAGGTGCTCGCTTGTTTCTTTTGTTCTTTTGCTGGGGTTCATACAGTTTTCAGCCCCAGTTTTCTGATGGATTTATCTTAAGGTTAAGTACATACAAACAACAAGAGAAGACAAAGGTCCAAAATGAGAAGATTGAAACACGTTTATTTTTGTAAGTTGAAAAAGATAACACCAAGCGTACCTTTCCTGTGACAGACCAGAGACTCCACACTGGTGTGAAGTTTCCTCAGCTGGACGTCCAGATTCTCAAAATGCTGCTGTTTCTCCTCAAACCACTGACACAAACACACACAAACACATTCACTCATTTAAACCATTTTAACAGTCTTTATTTATCCAGCATTCTACCCTTTTCCATCTGATTTTCATTCCTTACTGTTATCTTTCCTACTTTATTTCCCTTTTTCTTTCTTATTTTTCTTTTCACTTTCACTTCCATTTTGCACCCCATTTCCTCTTTTTCTAATCCTATAGCCGTGTTCTCTCCTTCCTTATTTCATTTTGCTGTGTTGCTTCACATTCATTCTTTTTATCTCCATACTTATTTTTTCCTTTCTTCCTGTTTCTTCATTTCCCTTCCCCTCCATCTTTCCTTTTTCCCAGCTTCCTCGCACTTCCACATTTTTTCTTTCCTTTCTTTTCCTCTTCTTTACTCCTGTTTCCTTTTTGTCCTTCCTGACCCTCCTTCCTCATTTTGTTTCATCCCTACTTCCTGTTTCATCACTACCTTCTGTTCATACTTCCCCCTTTTCTCCCCATTTCATGTCTTCTGCCCTTCCTTCCTCCCATCTATTATTCCTTTCTACCTCACACCTTATATTTTAAAATGTATTCTCTTTATTATCCCTTCCCTTTTCCTAGCATTCCATTTCGTTCTTAATTTATTTTCTTGTTTCCTTCCTTCCTTTCTTCTCTTTCCCTCTTTTTTTCATCCCTCATTTTCAGTCTTACCTCTCCCCAGATTCTTTATTATTCCTTATTCCCATAGTCTCATTTCTTCTTTCCTTCCTTGATTATTCTCTTTTTCTTCCCATTTCCCCATCTTTCCATTCCTTCCGTTTGGTTTTCCCTTTTCTTTCCTCTCTTCCTACGCCCCCAACCTTAAAGAGACAAATACCTTTCTCATTTTTATCCCCCATCTTCCTGTGCATCCCTCAAACTCTCCATTCATCCCTCCAATTCCTTTCCTCCTTCTCTCCTCCCTCTCTATCCTTCACTCACGGCATCTGACTCGTTCATCTTGATGGTCATCTTGTTGACTGCGTCTGCCGCTTTGTTGACCATTCGCAGAAGTCCGGCGCTGCTCAGAGCCTGAGTGCTGACGGCCCGCGGCAACTACACAACAAAGAAACAAACAAAACAAACAACATCAGTTTGTTACCTTCCTATTTATTTAACTCATTTCTTACTTCATTTCAGCTTATTCCTGCTTTCTGTTTGTTTCATCAGAAATCTTTACTGGATATATTGTTTTTATTTGCTGTCTCTTTGATTTTGATTTTGTTTCCACCTTCATGATCTCTTTTTTCCTTCAGTTTTTTTCCTTCTACTGCTTTCACTTCCTCTTGTTTCTCCTTCCTGTTCTGTCTTTCGCTCCAATCACAGCTGTGGTCTTTTCTCCTTTCCTCTCTGATTGTCTTGTCTACCACATTTTAGCTCCAATCAGGTTTAATGCAGCTTCTTTATGTGCTGATCGTCTTTTACGGCTGCAAAAACCAAGACAGAATCCATCGCGTCAGAATGAAAAAGCTGGGACATCCATTTGAAAATAGCCTCATTTTTCTTCATTCTGGAAAAGTTTACTTTTTCCGGACATACAGGGTTTTCCTGTGACGGTTTACTTCCTCCTCCCCCTCTTCTACAATCTCATTTAGCAGGAGCGGCAGCAGCCGGAGGACGGCTCAGTCCCCGGGGCCCTCAGTTAAGGGGGGACGAGGGTAAATGAGTTGAGGTGGGGGGTGAAAATAGCTTTCAATTGCAGCTCGGTGCCATTCACCCCCTCCCTCCACCTTTCCCTCCTCTGGTTGTGTTTCATTAAGCGGGCCAGACGGACCGACACGCTCGGTCAAGCGTCCGAGCAATTCACCTGTTAAATCTGTGACACAAAGCCATTTATTCTGGACCCAACGACTGCAGCTGTTTCACAACACAATCCCACCAGCAGTCAGGTAGGTGGCAGGGGAGGAGAGCAGGCAGTGGGGGGTGGGGTCGGATAGTTTGAATCCGATGTTATAGAGGATTTAGTCGAAGTGGACAATAAAACAAGGAAACAGAAAACGCCGCAGGCTGTTAAACCCCGAGGCAGTTTTTGGAAAGCTCGGTTCACAGCAACGACTCTAAGCTTCGACCTTGTTGGAACATTTTGCCACTTGTTGGGAAAAAGAAGTGAAAAGATTGGAAAAGTGAGGTTGTTTTTTTTGCCTTTATTTGAGAGGAGCTTTTATTCGTTTCTTGCCCCATTAGGGCTTTCTCCATCCATGTTTCAATAAAAAACAATGACACTGTTATGGCATTTACTGTGGATATCATTAGTCCTCAGAGGTTGGATCAAAATAGTCCCCTGATCTATCAACTACTTACATCCTGTCGTTTTGTTTCTAGTAGCCCTCTGGGCAGTCTGAAAAACAACCTTTATAGGGAACTTGTTAAGCAAGTTGTGGTGGCTCAATAGCACCTCCTATTGGTCATATTACTAATGATGTAAAAACTAAAGTTTGGATGAATTAAATTACATTGATACCAAGTTGCAACCTCTTGGTATCAACGTAATTAAAGGCAAAGCCATATTGCCAGCAGGGGCGATACCCATGGTGAAATGGTGAAAACATTCAGCTTGAGGTTTCATAACACAACTTCACTAACCTGTGAGTAATGTCACGGTGGCTACATCCATCTTTGATACTGTCAATGGCCAATGCAAAAGTGCCAAAAAGTGGAGTTCATCTAATAGCCACTTGAGACTGGCTTCAAAAGTGAGTGAGTCCCCATAAACTCCCATGTTAGCTTTACAGTCTGGCACAAAAAATGGTTTTGGTCTTTATCGAGCTGTGGCTGCTCTCTTTGTGTACCTTTGTGACAACTATACAATGTGTATGGTTTTTGCCTTTAAATTTTATTAAGGCCTGTTTGAGTAACAAATACAGTTGTGCTCATAAGTTTACATACCCTGGGAGAATTTGTGATTTTTTTGGCCATTTTTCTTTCACTCATGGTTAGTGGTTGGGTGAAGCCATTTATTATCAAACAATTGTGTTTGCCCTTTTTAAATCAGAATGACAACAGAAACTATCCAAATGACCCTGATCAAAGTTTACATACCCTGGTTCTTAATACTGTGTATTTCCTCCTTTAACATCAATGACAGCTTGAAGTCTTTTGTGGTAGTTGTGGATGGTAAAGCTGCCTATTCTTCTTGGCAAAATGCCTCCAGTTCCTCTAAATTCTTGGGCTGTTTTACATGAACTGCACGTTTGAGATCTCCCCAAAGTGACTCAATGATATTGAGGTCAAGAGACTGAGAGGCCACTCCAGAACCTTCACTTTTTTCTGCTGTAGTCAATGAAAGGTCGACTTGGCCTTGTGTTTTGGATCATTGTCATGTTGGAACGTCCAAGTATGTCCCATGCACAGCGTCCGGGCTGATGAGTGCAAATTTTCCTCCATTATTTTTGATAACATGCTGCACTCCTCCGTGAATCGCTACCTTATCGTGGTGGAGGGGTTTGTGCGTCCCAGGGATCCCAGGGGCTATGTTGTCGGGGGGCTTTTGCCCCCTGGTAGGGTCTCCCATGGC
>VUQS01007159.1:0-16145 GCA_015108495.1 Heterochromis multidens
CACCATGCAACTCCTGGAAAGTGTTTGATTGGCAACAGCTTCATTTTTCACTATGACAATGATCCCAAACACACTGCCAATGCAGTAAAAGCATACCTGGATAGAAAAACACACAGTGAAACACTATCAGTCATGGATTGGCCTCACCAGAGCCCGGACCTCAACATTTTTTTAGCAGTATGGTATCATCTTAGCAGTGAACAGAACAAAAGGCAGCCAACATCCAAAGAAGAGCTTTGAATGTCCTTCAAGAAGCCTGGAGAACTATTCCTGAATACTTCTGAAAGAAATTACAAGAAATTTTGCCTAAGAGAGTTCAGGCTGTGTTGAAGAATAAAGGTGGTCATACCAAATATTGACTCTCAAGCTCATAGAATTGTACAAACTCTGTTTTTGCCTTAAATGCTGTATTTCCATTTATATTTGTTAAGTTTCAATAAATCGCTGCAGTCATTTTTCATTTTCCTAGCAAAATATAAACAAAGAGTGGTGGGTCAAGACTTTTGATCACTACTGTAATATATGTGAGAGAAGACAAGTGTGTGACACAATTAACGTATAAATACTGGAGGTTGTTTCATAGATCAGGAAAGCAGTCAAAATTCTGACCTGCTGAGTGGCTAAGTGAAGAGAATTGTAATAGTAGAAGAAAAGTAGAATAGATATTCTATTGATACTTAAGATATTATATATAAATAATATAGAATAGTATATTCATGATTTATGGTACAGGATTGTAAGTGGAACAATATAGTGGTACTGTGTACCACTATATCTTTCATCATGATGCTGTGTGTGTGTGTGTGTGTGTGTGTGTGTGTGTGTGTGTGTGTGTGTGTGTGTGCAGATGCTGCAGGTAAATAACACATAGCCTCAGAGCCTCCAAGAGTAAATGTTCTGTTCCTGAATATGCCCAGATATGAACATGACCATAGTAGCTAAAAAACACTTTATTTCCTGTCTCAGTGCCTGGTATCTACTACAAATCAAACAGTAATACACAGAGAACTATCAATTGCAGGTAAATACATATAGATACAGTAGACTCCTTGAAGAGTCCAAGTGTGAGAATGAATATTACGCAGGCGGGGCATCTACCCGGCTGTTTATACCTTTGAATGGATGTGGAATGCTGCCATTCTCATTAACAAGAGGGCAGTCCCTACCGTCTTTGTATGCAGAGTTTGGTCTAGGAACACTTTCCGAGTGAGTGGTACTGAAACAATTGGTGTGCCACTCTAATCTCAACACTGCTGCTGAGCTTTGGATCTGGTTGTATTTGGCAGACAGTCTCCCCTTGTGGTGTGGCAGCCTGCAATAGCTCTGCTCTTTGTGGCACTTCACGGTTGCCAAAATCGGAAGAAAAGGTCATTTATACTGCCGACACAGTGGGAGAAAAACACTCAGGTGTCTGCAAGAGAAGCCGGTTCCATGCTGAAGTTATACATCCACTCTGCAAAGTAGCAACTGTGCTGTAAAGTCTTTTCAGTTACTGGTGCATTCTGCATCTACATATAATTTTCCTTTCCCTCAGTTTCCTGTCTGTGCCGCAGTAGAACTTTTCATTGTGCTTTCTCCTTCTCTACTCCTACTCTGTCTGATGGGTCCCACTTCCCAGTTTTGACATGTATAGCAAGTATACAGTATTTGTGCTGGCAGGCATCCTATGTTAAACTGCATATATAACCAGCTTAACACAATATTAACACAGATAATATGATGAGTTCCTGCAGTACTTAAATAGCTGAGATTTAGAATCAATTAGTGATTTCACGCTACAGGCTATTCCAGATTACTGAAGTACCAGGCTATACTTTTTGCTCGAATTAGACAGTGAAAAGCAAGCAGACGGAAGCTGAAAAATGGATTGCAGGGGAGTACTGCAGAAAAGAGTGCGCTCCAAGCCCCTTAAGTCCTGGCAATAACTTCAGCACAGTTCCAGATGTCACATCATGAGTCCAAAAAGTATCAAGAAAACATAACATGCAATTTTCAGAACTTACCAAGAGCAGTTGCATCTCCATGTTGTATTGTGTTTAATGTGGTGGCTAATTGAATTTTGTGACTAAAATGAAAAACTGTCTTGATGATTAATCAGTAAATATGCATATATTTACATTTAATTTATGTTTATGGTAAATGTCCAGTTTTCTGTCTAGAATATGAAATAGTTTTTAAAAAATACATTCTTCATTAGTTCTTTATTTTTTTTCACTTTTATTTATTTCAGTTTTGTTATTGTGAGTTGCTTTGACAAAGTAGGTCATTCATTTGAATATGCAGGCACACGGACACATGGCTGAAAGAAAATTTCAATATAAAAGGTGAGGTGATTTATGTGGTGCCCCGCCTTGTTCCATCCAAGCCAAAGTGCTAGGTCCTCAGCTAGCTTGGCAACATGTGTCAGCCTACATTAGGTGGACCAGTGAACAATAGTCTCAGCCAGGAGCAGGTGGTTGTGACTTGAAACTCTGAGAGGAGGGTGTGCACTAATGGCGATGTGTGTATGTGTGTGTGACAGAGAGAGAGAGAGAGAAAGGGAGGAAGGAGAGAGACCGGTCTATCTGCCATCTGGAGCACTGAGACAATCCCAGGTGAGGCGGAAACTTGAATGTGCTGTTTCTATCAGTTCACTGACTGGCCACTCTCCTAGATCCAAACGCTTTTTAGAGAAGACCCCCCTGGTTCCTTGCTATGCCTCTAGTGATGACACACACCAATTCTGAGAGTGTGAAATGAGCCATTACAAGGTGTGCAGCAGCTCCTCTTAAAGTGGACTGACCCAAAAGAAGATCAGCAGTCCAAGTCGAGTCCAATTTACTCATAAAACATCTTTCACAAGCTAATTGAAATATTTTACAGTAAATAAGGAAAAACCATAGTGTGTGTGTGTGTGTGTGTGTGTGTGTACATGTCTTTAGATCTTTGCGAGGACCGAAAATTGGCATGCTACTATACTTGTGGGGACATTTTGTCGTTGTGAGGACTTTTTTGCCGGTCCTCACAAGGTTGAAGGCATTTTTGAGGCTCAAAATGTGGTTTTAGTGTCAGGGTTACAATTAGGTTATGGTTAGGTTTAGGCTAAGGGTTAGGGTTAGGCATTCATTTTTGATGGTTAGGGTTAGGGTAAGCGGCTAGGGAAAGCATTATGTCAATGAGATGTCCTCACAAAGAGATAAGAGGCACTTGATGAGAGGCCAAGCAAAAGCTGTCCTTCTGAAAGAAAGCTTGCAGAAGAATATTTATGATAATATTTAGCAACTTTGATTATGAGTAAAGCATAGAAAAATGAACAATTTTGGAATCAAAAGTTTTATGTACTTTTCAAATTACTACAAAATTTGTCACACTTGTGCATGTCGATCCTTAAAAAACTGAAAAAAATAAATAAAAATACAGCAATAGAGATGATATGCCATATAGTACTTGCAGTTTGTTTACTTTGTGTTGTCTGTTGATGGATAGCATTTCCTGCTATGCAGCTTTAGATGTGTGATTGAAATTATGCTGAGTTGTTATTAGTATGAAAAGGCAACTTTGAATAAGCAAAGCTAATTTTATAAATAATGCATAGGGCACATTCATAATCAAGCTAAAGATGCAATCTAAGGGAGCAGCCCTGTGCCTTTACCTCAGAACTGTGTCATGAAAAATTAGACATACTGTGATACAGTATGTGATTGACAAATTATTACATAAAACATTTTGTTCCATAACTAATTTTGTTTTGCAATCACACCATATGCACTATGCAGTGTTTTACAAACAGCAACTTCCTAATAGCTACTGCATAAAACCTTTGATTGCAGAGTTTCTGTTTATGATGAGTTTTATGATGCTTGAAATTGATTTATGTGTAGAGATCAGTGTTTTTTTGTGCACTTTATCCATTAGATTCTTTTGATAGTTTTCCAGTGGCTGTATAGCCAAGCGGTAATATGCTCAAAGTGCTTCATGTTGCCATATCATTTTAAAAGGGAAGACTTGCTTGTTTTAATGTTCTTCATATCTTCATATGGAATAACAAAGCAGTCTGTAGCCCCTTCTCACAATGAGAACTCCTCGAGTTACTCAGCAGGTTCAATTAATTTCCATATACACTCCAGCAGGCTCTGTGTTACAGCACTGTCAGTATGAAATAAGGGATACTAAATTAAGCTACCAAGATTCAGCTTTCCTCAATACAGAAAGAACTATGAGACAGTGTTTGCAGTTTAAGACTTGAAAACTAATCAGCTAGATACACATGAACTCAAACAAAATCACCATATGTAGCATTTTGTAGAAAAACACAGTGACTGCTTCTGACTTATTAATATCAGCACGCCACACTTTGTTAAATTTTTGCTTGTCTTTCTAAGTCTCCCAGGTCACACTTTTTAGTTTCTAATACGCACTTCATTTTCAACCTGTTAGTTTTGAAGAAACAGCTGCACTACCTTTGATATCTCCCATTTATTTTTTGCTTTTTCTTGTTATTATTATCTTTGCTTGCATTTTTAATTGTTACTAGCAAACAGCTCCACCTTAATCAAAATGGCCCCTCTGAATTCCCAATTAATCATTGGCAACAGCTGCCTAAGAAATAGTTACTACAGTAGTTACAACACATGCGATATATGGTCTGGTCAGTATACAAAAGACTGTTTAGTGATAAACAATCCTAATTAATTTCTGTGTTCCTTAAACCAGACAGTATCATTGTCATCTAAACATCCAAATTCAGTTTCTCAGCCCACCCTTTCAATTTCCTAAACTACAAAAAAGTTACAACCATTCAGACTTCACATACCTCAGCCATCAGTACAGTCCTTAGTCCCCATATGGTTGTCTCACCATCTCCTTGTATTGTTGGACCTGCTCTTTCTTTCTCTATTTCAGCCTTAACTGCTTTTTCAAAAGGGTTATGGACTGCCCTCACCTCCTATCTGTGTCCATTATACCTATATGCGGTCTTGTCCCATCACATCCCACTTCACCTCACCATCCCTCTGATTGTCCCCTGCAAGACAATCTTCAAAGCTCAGGTATTTGTCAACCTTAATACTTCACAGTTCTCTAACCTTGATCATCACTATCAGCAGAGCGGTAAGACATGAAACATGTACGTGAGTTACCGAGTTCATGCAGGAGGGCAGCTCACGCTCAGGAGCGTGTCTACATGCTCCTTCTCAGTTTTGAATTCTGAGCCCATTCTACGAGTACACTGTAAAAAATGATCAGTCTGTCTCGATAAGGCTGTACCTAGTGGCCTTATCGGAAACAATGCATTTTCACCACGATTCACAGGCTGAAGTGACAAATCCCTCTCAAACAGCTGAATCATTTAGCTTTAATATTCAAACTCTGTTGGCCATCATTAATGAAATGCGTTTATTTTACTTATAAGAGACACATTTGAAGAGCTGCACAGTTTTAAAATGTATGTGTACATAATGGCATATGACAGCGTACTTGCATGTGGTTATATTACTGTATTTTTATTGTTCATACGAGTAAAATATAAAATAAATAAAAATGGGGTCTGCTACTGAGAGCGTTCCAGTTCACCATGAAACAGATGCCTTCAGACATTAGTATCATTGACTGGACAAGCTATGTCCACTTTCCTGTAAAGGGAGAATTAACTCAACCCATTGACCTTCCTTCTGCTGAGACTACATCCTATTTTAACACTGAATGACTAAAACCTTGTTGAAAGTGATATTTTTTGCAGTACGTCTCGCGCACGCGCGGCACACACAAACATAAACACTCTCCCCTCCAGCCTCCCTCCCCCGCGGGTCGTTCTGATTGGTTCACCTTTCATGTCCGTCAGAACCGTGTGGGCGGGACTCAAACAATCCACTCGTGCTCCCTTCGCTGTGGACTGTACGCCACAGCAGACCAAGAGCAGGGCAGACAGTAGTAAGGCAACGGCTGCATTTATCCTGTTACCGGAGGACAACTGTTCTTGGTTCTAGAGGTTTTCGGTTCCTGTTCAGAGAACCGGAAACTAAGTCTATACCTTACAGGCGCATCATTCCTGCAAGAACATCCAAAATATTGTTTTTGATGACCGAGAGTTTTTACGTATTCAAAAGCAAGACAGTCTGCGGGTGGGGAAGTCGGTTGCGTTAACCCCTTTCCCCGTTTCCAAGAGACGCACAAAAGGCACACTCCCAAGTCTACCTGGATAAGCTGACAAAGCCGCCCGGTCCGGTTAGAGGTTCAGAGTCGGAGAGGAGAAATAAGCGCGAAAGACAGGAGCAAGAAAAGGGGAAGACAGGATGAAACTCAAGAGTCATTTGATTTTCACCCTCTACACTATTTATGGGATTCTTCTTAAAGGTGAGCCTGGGACGGGTGGTGCGTACGTGCGCGAGTTGTGTATGTGCGTGATGTGTATACGCGCATGTTCCAGGCCAACAGCAGGGCAGGATAAACCCTCTCCATTACACACACATACACAGAGCTTCTCATTCACATGTACTAAACGTGTGTTTGTGCCTGTGCGTATAGTGCATACGTGTGTTGAATGGATACGCGTTTTGTCTGTGAGGCAGCTAGAGGAGAACGCTTGTCCTGTAACATTGGGGGTCTGCTGGTTGTCAATGTTCAGGAATGAGGATATCCTATTTTCATAATTGTATGCACAGGGCACAGGACCTCAACCCAACCGTGAAACCCTAAAGACTGTCGTATCTGTGTCTTTATGATGTTGCGTTGTGTCCTGTGCGTGATTGGTTGTCAAAAAAAGACACACCTCAATAATAACCATCCCCGCGGTTGTTTTTGACTTGCAGCACTTAAATGAGTGCCGGAGACACTGGCAGCGTTTTACGCACCAAACTGTTCGGCACTGCTGGTTACGGCAGCTTTAGAAGCTCATTGACATGCACAGCTTTTCGTTTCTAGAATTTATTCTTCTATTTTAATTTGTGATTGAGACTGTTTACTCTGCACTGTTGCGATATCTGCGTTTTTTGCGCACAGTCAACTCAGGCGGATTGTGCATCAGCACACACACACATACAGGGGTGATGGGATTGATGGGGTTCTGTGTTAAATTCTCAAAAGTTTTCATTACGGTCTGATAGCTCATAATGTTAATACCCCTCTCTCAGATTAAGCCTCACACAGCCGATATAAAAGACACTGTGCCACTAATTTATGTTTTCATTTGAATGAAAAAAAAGATACGACTGATTTCAAAATATTGAAACTTGAGACTATTTTTGATAACTGCAGTACAAACAGCTTGCAGCTGTGTTTAGGCAACAGATAATCCAACTGTAAACACATGAGTAAGGTGACATTGGGGGTCAAGGTCAACTGGTTTTTATAGACATGCAACATTGGCAAGGACTAGAATACATAAGTAAAAGAAAAGTAACTTGGAGAAAAAAAAAGTTTAAGAATCAGTGGCACTATTTGCAGTTTTTCACGTTTCTTTTATGCAATAGTCTTCATCTGACATGTGTACCCGTCTTAAACAGAGACATGTGTAAGTGTCCAAAGAGTAGATGATAAATGCCATGGTTGATGTTATGATCATGTATGAATTTTTTGTACCTTTGGGTTGGAATTTTAAAAAAATTATTTGAAAATGTGCTTTTTTTGGTGTATTAGACTTCGATATTGAGACTGCACATCATACTTGCCACAGAAGCTACTGAAAATCTGATGCAAATTACGTTGTACATTTCAGCATCATTTTTACATAAATTCTCTATAACCTCGATGTTAAGTGCTAGATGGCATTCAAGCCTTTAGGCGTCCAAATATTAACATATTACCATTTATGTACAAAGTTAAAGGGGAGACACGGGTACTTGAGATCCTGGAGTGGCACATTTATGTTGTGCAGATTGGCACGAGGGTGACGAATTTACGCTTAAACAACTGTTAGTCTAACAGCAGGACCACATATGCCACACAAACCTTTAGTCCACTTTACCCCCCTCAAATCATATCATGATGTATTAAAGGAATTGCATAGCAAATGTATCAACATGAAAGGCAAAATTAGCAACATCTTGACTTGAGGAAAAAGAGAAATCTCAAATAAGAGAGCATTTGTGCTCGATTCCCTTGATCATTTGTTGTTGTCTCTTTGAAGTGCATGTGTGTGTGCATAAGAGCGAAAGGAGAGAGAGCAGTCCTTTCTTAATAACCACGTGATTAGAGCAATTCTTGACTTAATGAATTGGTGTGTAATGAGGTATCTTTGGGTATATCTGACAGCTTCCATTGCAGCATTTATCGACGTTCCAGAGCCTTTCTTTTCCTCCTTATTCTCTTAAGGATGGCATGCTCAATGAGAATGTGTGCATTTGATTATGGGTATGTGTGTTTGTATATATTCCTGCAAATGTGTGCCCTATGTTTATAGCTTATGTTTGAAGAGGCCTAAGCAAAGCCATAAGCATTCCACCAACAGCAGAGCTCGTTGCATGTGTGGCTCCCCACCACACACACTCACATGAGATTCTTTCCCTCTCGTCCTAACCCTGAAGAGGATAATGCTAGGCTGCTTGATTTGAACAGTCATCTCTAGGTGCAAGGCCTATTATTGCATAGGTTTCACACAGCAGGCAGTTCAGCCTCCACCTGAATGAAGTCTATCAAGCCGAAGACATATCCGTGCGCTCCGTAAATGACAGCTGTTTCAGCCCCTCTGGCCTCGAGCCAGCTGGCATCAAGAGATCCAGAGACTAAATTTCTGTCACCGACGAGACCTGCGCCATATATAGTGTGAACGCAAAGTGTTGTGATGGAGGTCGTTGTTTACCAACAGCCCGAGTTGTTAGCATATTATTCTGTGTGTTTCATGTGCCCATGCCGTAGCCAGAGAAAACAGCCTGTTATGCAAATGGGTCTCTTACGTAAGAGCTCAGGGCTGAGCAGCAGGCAAGGGGAGATAGAGGCAGAGAGTGACAGAGAAACAGGGAGATGTTCTCGAATAGAGGAGTTGATGTAAGAGTAATGTGGGAGCAGAGGTGTGGAGGAGGAATGTGCAATCTCCTCAACTAAAGTATGCGATATGTGCACTGGTTGTTGTTTGCTGTTTGGATGCGTGTTTATCTCTGCTGCTCTGTCTGTTTCTTGTCGCTTTGCCTGCCTGGCAGTCTGTCTGTTTTGAACTCTGATCTTGCTACCCTAAATACAAACCCCCGCTGAGGGATGTGTTTATCCCTGCAGTGAGTCTAAGCTGCTGAAGACTGACCCTCCATCCCTCTGTACTTCCGTCCATCCCTCCCTCTCTTCATCCTCCCATACTGGTGTGGAGCTTTGTACCACAGCAGCGTGGGAAAGCTTCTGATAACAAGCAGCCTTGTGTGTGTGCGTGTGTGTTTGCAGAGCCACTGATTACACGGGAGAAACAAGATGTTCTGTCTTTCTTGCTCACTTGCACTTTCCCTCCCACTTCTGTGTGTGTGTTTTCATGGTCCTGCTTTGACGCAAACCGCATGTGGTGTACTGTGTACCTTTTACCCATGCTATGAAGCTTCGGTACTGAGAATACTCAGTAGGGCAACACTGGCACTATGTGCATCACATAGTACACACACACTTGGAGCTCCACTGTGGATTCATTGCTGCTCTGCCAAGGGATTTCCCATGATCAAAGCCAGTCTTTTGTTAGTCCAGGTGTTAAAAAAGTTAAAACAAAAAGGAGGAGGAGGCTGGAGGGGAACATAGTAAGATTCAGAGCTTACACGCTCTTCATGGCAGAGCAAAGATGTGCCTCTCCAGAACTGCTCCAGAAAAAAAACCCAAAACAAAACATTGTGATCCTGCCACCTGTTCCAACTGTTTCCATATCACTAAACTACTGCATGTGGACAGGTTTTACTTGGGAACACAAAGCTATGATAAGTTAAATACAGAGAATCCTGTGCTGTATTTAAACACAGGGATAAAATGAGGCAAGAAGAGGCAGGAGGCCAAGCATTGTTAAGCTTAATACACATGTTGTCACAGATGGCAGAGATTCAGAGGTGGCAAAAACACATGTAGTAAGACACCATGGGCGAAATAAAATGTTTTTATGCAAATGTCCTTCAGTGTGTAGAGTGCTAGCCAATAGCTCAGTTACTAAACCAGCCTGTGGAAATCTCCTAGGCATTTATATGAGCCTGCAAAATAGGATGCGCCCACACCAAGTGACGCAGCAGAGACTACAATGTCAGGCAGACTGAATGTCATTGTTTAACCACACAACTTCAGCAATGCCTGAGGATTTTATCAAACTGAAATTCCAGTCAAAATATTAAAAATAAATAAACAAATAAACAGGCAATGAACTGATTTGTCAAGTAGCAATAAAAAAAATATTTTAGGATTCTTTCTGTCATGGTGGCAACTGTAGAAAACATCTGCCAAATTAGTATGTGCCCATTGCTAAGTGTCTCCAGAGATGAAGTGAAAGGCATGACTCATCCTGCTTGTAGGATGGGCTGGCTGTGGTTCCAGAGGTAGAACAGAATGTCTGTGTTTTAAAGTGTCCTTGGGCAAGATACTAAACCTCAAACCTTTGTGTATGTGTGTGTGTGTGTGTGATCAAGAAAGGTATGTATGTATAAAAAAGTGCTGTATGAATGTGCGTGCAAACAGGTAAATGTGGCTTGTAGTGTAATTGGTTTTTTATGCAGCAAGAAAAGCGGTATATAAATGCCATTTACCATTCACTGTATGTCTAAACACAATGACATAAATGCCGACTGCTGATGTTTTTTATATACATTCAATGCTTCCAGGTCGATCCATTTTGCAGGTAAACACACAAATCAAATGGCTTTAAAGCAGACACGCAGTTTGCTGAATTCTGTAATGCAAGGTTTTACAGAACCTGGCGAACATCACCTGAAATATAGAAATACTCTTGAATGATTTTCTGTGTGATACTCTGCTGGTTTTAATCATTGCATATTTCAAGTATAAATGTAAAAAAAAAAAAAAAAACTTTGCAATTATGCTGCCAGGCCAAAGTTCAAGAACACATTATATTTATAAGAAGTATAAGTGGTATTTTAATCTTAATAAATAGTATATTAGATTAACCCCATTGATAGGCGTTATCTAATAGAATCATATGATCATGATGCTGTTAGAGAACTGCTTCCTGCTAGTGACAAATACAGAAAATGCCAGCCAAACCTATTTTCCACAAATAAACATCTTTGTAGCAAATCCATGTAGAATAAATGTAGATTTGTATTTTGGCGTCAGGGCTGTGTTTCATATCTCTTAGGCAAAGTGTAATTTAAAGGTAGCCCAAAGCATGAGAAGGGAGAGATCAAATGCAACCTTCCGTGGAGAATGGTGAAAATACAAGCCCACAGGTGGATTTGGCTGCAGCAGCGGCATCAGCAGACAGCAAGTTTGCACCCTAAATAGACCTCCCGGTAGGAGAAACAAGTGTGCAAGCTCAGCTAACATATCAGCTGATGGGGCTTTTCTTCAAAGTTAAAATGTTGCTTTTTATGTATACAAGTAAGAATATGAACTAAAGTGCTTATGTCAATGTAAGATGTTCATCACCCTGCTCTGACCGTAGCACTGATTCAATATGATGCGTCATCCTCATAGAAGAACTTAAGGATTGTTATTTTGGTCAGTTTATCTGGTACATCTTGAAGCAGACCTCTGTGCTTAGCTGCTTTTATTTGAGTCTGACTACATAGAGCAGATATCATCTAACCCTGAAAATTAATCACAAGTGCACACATTGGGAAGGAGATAGACAGCGTTATTGGATGTTAGTGTGTCTGTGTGTACGCATGCTTGCATATGTGATGTCTGTATTAGCACTGAATTCCAAAGGATTAGCGAGTAGCTAATCTGAAGCCCCAGTCTTTGACAAACCATGTGTCACTAATCTCAAACACTATGGAATAAGGAGACACAAGCACAATCACCTTTTGGATTAAAACTCTCCCTACAGAGGGTGTTGTAGGGAGAGTGTCTTTCACTTTTGCTCAGAACAGTAACAGAACAGTCAAAGTGAAAAATAAGAGAAATGAAAGAAAACTTGAGATAATGGCATTGTTTTCTGCCTCTTTATTTTTCTTTCTCTATCTGTCTTTCACCGACTCTCTCTCACACATACCTTACAAAATAGAATGGGTTGATTTGATGTGCTTTCAGTTTAACCTACTGTGCTCTACAGGTTATCATACAGTCTCCTCTCTTAACAACTTCGAGCCTTGATAAGTTCTTTTTTTGTTCCATGTGCTCTTTCATCTGACAGCTTCTTTTCCCACAATTCACAGAGGGCCAGAGTCTGGAGACTTGGTAGTACATGTAACAGTGATCATTTCCTTCTTCTTAACTTTGCCTACTTACATGTTGTGCCCCTACGCTGTTATTGTTTGGGGTCTCCGTTCCTAACAGACAGAATGATTTGGCCAGCAAAGTTAGCCCATATTATATACACAAAGATACTCACAGAGTCATATTTTCTGTCAACTGCCAAATCTCTTGTTTTCACGGTCTGCATTTGCTCTGCTAATATTGACCCAATGTGGGATGAAACTTCAAAATCTTGGCTTTTTTATTTTTTATTATTTACTTCATTGCTGCTCTTTTGGTGGCAAAGATTCATCTTTCCCCGTCCCCATACACACATATTTGTTTTCATCAAATCTGAGTTGTCAGGAAGAGTTTGCAGGCAAAATGGTGAAAAATGTTGGAGGTAGACCAAAACAGAATAGGGTAGGGAGAGAAAGTTACAACTTCAGGCCTTAAGATTTGAGGCCATTTTTCTAAACACTCTTTTCTTCTTGTCTAGTCTAGTCAAAACAGGAAATGAACCCGTATCCACAGAGAGTCCCACAGGTGCTCTCACAATCTCTGTTCATATTTTCAGTGTCACTGCTGCAGTTTCATAAAGTAACCCCTAAAATGACTTGCATCCCTTTTACATTTCCTCCTAATGATCATTCCACATTTTTAATGGATGGTAGCGCTTTATCATTTGTCATTGCTATAATTTAGTTTTAAATCCGCATCAAAATGCAGCTGCATTAGTGGCAGCTGCATAAGACTTTCCATATGTATGCTTTATTTTAATTTAATGGTTCTTTTATATTCTGCAAAACACCACTTTGGTGCTTAACTACTTAACTTGTGCATATACATTGACAATATGGAGGTATTGCATGATACTAATTGAAAAACAGGATTTACGACATCCACAAATGCACAACTATGCACTTGTTTTACCATTATGGTCTCAAAGGAAAGCTAAAGCTAATTGAAACATAATTCCCCAAAGACACATGTTCATGTTAACTGACGCTGTGTGCGCCTGTATTTGTGTGTGTGTGCACTTGAGTGTGTATGTTTTTGTATTCGTTTTATCGCCAGAAGTCACTTTTCAGTCCCTTGTCTAATCATCAGCTGGAGGGTCTCCTCACATCTTAATTTAGTCTTTGGAAGCTATTAAGCACTCTTTTGCATGATCACCATTCATAAACACATCTAATGTAGCAAAGTTATTCACTTAGAATCTACTGATGTTGTCTCAGACTCAAATTGAATTGGTATTTTCACCGTAAATCACCGTAACATTGTTTTTACCATATTTTTATTTCAGGACTTTAGATCTGAGCACAAGTAGAGGATTGTGCAGTAGCTTTTCAGGTCTGTGTATGTGTGTGTGTTTGTGTGTGTGTGTGTGTGAAACTAGAGATTATATTTAAAGGCTGTAATTCAGTGATTACTTTTGAAAGCTACAAGTGTGAAATTTCATCCAGTTAAAAAGATTTTACACCATAAGCCCATACACCTGTTAACAGACACACAATTACACAAAACACGCCTACACACACCATCAACAGTGAATTCTAAAAGGATGCAAAGCTTTTTTCATTGTACTTGGTACACTTCTTGCTTGATATGTGTAAATGTTGGCATTTGAATATCTTTAATTTATGTATTGATATATCTCGGTTCTTCTCTGTATAGCTCAGCCCATATTGTCTGACATCTTGAGATCATTTGGGGTCTGTGTCATATAGGTTTTTATAGCAATATGGATCCTGCTTGTGACTATTTCAAAATCTTATATGACTTCTAAGTTTAGAGTCTGGCCGCTCTCTGTGTAGAAATTGCTCCAGGCCTGTTGTACAGGGGAGGGAAGATGGAGTCAAGTGAGACAATTTATAACAGTTAAAAACCAAATGAACTGAGACCCTTGGCTTGGGTGAACGAGCGGCAGCATACATAATGTGCCTTAGGGATTTCTTCTCCGCACACATTGTGCTATGCGGTGTTGCGTGTGTGTGTGTCCAAGCTAGCAAACACATAGCACACAGAAACACACACCCCTCTCTGCCATCTGTCTCTGTTTGCCACAATGCAAATCCATTATGTGCTACACAACATTATTCCCCCCATCCTAAGTGGCACACACCCCAAAGCTTACTTCCACTATCCTACTCAGTGGAACGGTGACAATTTGCTACCACATACACATCTTTGTTAAAGATGCTGTGGCATGTTTCCAGCTGGATTTTAATACATATTTTCATGCTCCATTTGAATTTTTTTGTACGTTGGTGTTTAGCATTGAAGCTCTGAGATTTTACAAGCCTGTTTGCTTGCTCCTGCTGCCTCATGTGGAAATTAGTGTGGTGATTTTTTTTTTTTTCCAATTGGTCCCTTTCGAACTGTCGCTGGACTCTAATAATCCTGCATTAGCCAGTTATTAATTTTTGCATTTTGGCAGACAGATTGAACTCATGCACATGCACAGACTCACACACACACACACACACGCGCACTGGATGAATCTGGGTAAGGCTTGGCTCAGTAGTTTTATAGCTAACTCATCTCCAGTTCTAATCAAAAAGCTTCCCCAGCCCTGAACCTCCTGCTGAGGAAACAAAGAAGTTATTATGTTTTTAAATGGTCTCCAATTACGGGTAATTTCACCGCCTATCTTAAAGCTATTTGCTTTTCTCTCACTTTGCTCCGGTTGGGTAGAGCAAGCATTGTGCTTTACAAAAACAACGAGCAGACAAACTAGACATACAGCAGATGCATTCTTTTGGAAAGCAGAATGGTCTCCCTTTTTTGCAACCCCGTCCTGGCTCTGCTCATCTCTTATCATGAGAAATAGCAAACATAGTCAACTCAATTCCTTCTTTATCTTCCTCATTATTGTTTGGCTCACAGAGCTCTCAATTACCCCGTCCATGTCTTATACAGTCAAAAGCTTCCACTGGCTCAAGCTGGTAAATATTCTCATGTAGTTAGAATCTAGTGAGTCTCATTTGCGAGTGATGTTAACATACATATAAACATGTACACATGCTGTGCTTGAAACAATTTTCAAACAGTGTAATCTAATCAGTTAGCAGCCTGTTGCTGCATTTTTATGTTTGAATAATTTTATGTTGCTAGTCAGAGCCGTGCTGACAATTTTGAATGTTAAACTGTGCTCCACCTTGGAAGTGAATTTGGTTTTGATGGACTTGGGTGTTTCATTTATGGGCCGGGTTTTTGTCAGTTGTCATTTAGTTTTAGTTTATCTGACATTTCGGTGATAGCAGTATTCTTCAGTCGAGAATTTGTCAACTTTCGGAACAACATTCAACATTCAGCGTTTGAGTCATTTGCTATAGTTCCTGCTTGCGTCATCTGACCATTTCACAGAAACTGAACGACACCAAATGTAGAGCGCACAGGCCAAACAATTAAAACTATAAATCACAGGTAACCAACAGTTTCTCAAGGAAACTCTCAGCTTTGCTATTAAGCCCGTTTATCCATGTTAACTGTATGTTTTTGTTTTGAGACACTGAAGATGTTTAGCAATATTCTTTTTGGAAATTATATGTTCCTTTTTGTTACTGCTTCCTTAGCTCCCTCTCTAAATTCGTACTATGGCTAAAATCCCAGACTGGTTTTCCCACATGCAAATGCTGCTGTATGTGTATCCAGTTCAAATGGACCAGCTAATGCTAATCTCTGCTAATCCTCTGAGAAGCACCCTCAGAACAACATTATCATGCTACTCTGTAGTTGAGATGGATAGTGGGGGAGAGGGGACAAAAATGGTGAATGGAGACATAAGCATAGCAGATATTAAACCATAACAGATGACACACACAAAATCCTCACACCAGTGGTCACCTTACAGTGTCCGCTTCCAC
>VUQS01007164.1:6467-24860 GCA_015108495.1 Heterochromis multidens
TCTCCTTTTTTTTTTTTTTTTTTTTTTTTAACTTAAATTTTTTTTTTTTTTTTTTTTTTTTTTGAATGGACTCTTGTGTTATTGATGGATTTCTGCTCCACTGTGGTTTGCATTAATAGCTTGGATGCCTGTATGGTTGCATTTAGTGTGCGGACTCACACACGCATACACACGAGCACACAAAAACGCTTTCAGGCATTATTACGTCGGTGCACACTCATACAAACTCGCACACGTACACACACGCTAAGTAAATGTTAATGTACACAGGTGCAGTCTTTAGGGAGGTTGCTTTTGCTCTCTCATCAGTCACTCGTAATCACTTCCCTTCCAGCCCAGTAAATCACCGTCTTTTACTGATGCATTTATAGGATGCATGTTCACAACTTGTAGCCAGGGAAAAATTTGACCACCACTAGGAATACATTATAAGCTTCTGCATCCATACAGTCACACAGTCACTACAGTCATGCAGTCAACTCACAGACAGGAAATATTGTTTTATAAATGTCCACTTAGTTTCTGAAATGTATTTGTGCTTTTAATAGGGTTTTAAGCTGTTTACGACATATGGGTGAGAGTGGAGTTATTGGTCAAGTGGGGGGTGGGGGAGTGGGGGCTCCTGGGCGGCTGTGGATATTGGCAGGTTGCACAACTCCACCAAACTAGTCCTGGGGAGGTCCCAATGACCTGTTTTATACCAACACTGGTGCTTTGTCGTAAAACCAGGGGGAAGTCGAGTCACAACTTGAGTATTTGTTTGAAGTTGATGGAAAATGTCCTCCTGTGGCAAGACCAAGTGAGTGTTGTGTGCTGCTGTGTCTGATGGGAGTGGAAATGTGCAGAAAAACCGGCAACTGTGTCCTTACATAGACTTTAGAGTGGTGCCCAGGTTCTGGTAAAATACTCCCAATACCACCGAGGAAAGAGAACTACATTCCCCTCTTACTCTTTTGGATGGAAACAGTTTCTTGTCACTGGTGTTTGAATGCTGTAATTGGACGTTGAGGGGTTTGCAGAGAGAGGTGTGATCTTGCGTTAAAACTGCTCACAAATCACAGATTTCTCACATCTGTGGAGGTTCATATTCAGACTTTAGCAAATGCTCAGCCCTGCCATGCTTATTGCTGCTCCATTTGAAAATCACATTGCACTGTCCTGAATGAGACAGGTGAAGAAAACTGTCGCTATTTTTCCACAAATTTAATATTTCCTAAAAGCCTTGAATTTTACCTGTCACTGCAACAACAAGAAAATAAATAAATAAATTTAAAAGATGTGTCTTTGCATATGCACTGGGTGTCAGAGTGATGGATGGTGTAAGTGTGTTCCAGGATTATGTTTTATGAAAGTTAAAGGACCCTGGGGTTGGTCTGTGAAGCACATAATCTCAGTCGAAGTGCTCAGCTGGATGAACCAAGGCTTTATTATTAAACACCTACGAGAGGGCCTAGAGCTGGTGGAGGACCCTGAATATCCAACTTAACACTCTGGACGCTCTCATCACACGCCCTTGCCATTTGGGCATGAAATTGAAATGCTTCTCAAGAATTCATTTACTACTAAACATGAAATAGGAACTGCATTATTAGGCACTGATACATTTGAAAGTGCACTCTTTGACACCCATTAAACATTCTGTCATTTTGTTCCCTTGAGCTATCCTTTCTTATCTTTTTCTTTTTTTCCCCCTGTTCATAAAGTGAGTTTTATCTTTGAAGAGAGAGTATTAAAAAATAGTAATACTTTTGGCAATAAGTTTCAGATTTGATGGCACAAGTGAGAACTGGCTATAAATGATGTGGTATTGATTTCACATGTGGTGTAGCACTACCAGCAGCAGAAGGGAAAAGAGAATGCAGTCCCTGGGATGTTCATGGAGGGCTTGCTGCTAGAGGCTCTAGGGGCCCAGAGCCTGGTTCCACAGCTCTGGGAGCCGTTAAAAATATCATAAAAGGTCCATATCCACAATTACTCTGACTTTTTTAGATTTATAAATCTTTGTTAACGCTCATGGTGGATGCATTACTGGTTTAAACAGGGAAATTGATTGCTGCTCCCCTGGTAACATTGCACTTGGTACTTCTAAATGATCCCATAAAGGCAACAGATTTTTTACAGAATCTGGCACAGTAGATTTGGTAGTACAAGGTGACCTGTGCAGGTCAGAAGCAAACTGAAAGGGAGGTTGCGCAAGATTTTATTCTATTGTAATAATTATACAGCTGAGATATTAAAACACTTTTGAGCTGGTCAGGTTTATAGTCCTTGTGCAATTTCTTTACACCTTTAGTTGACTTTATATGTCTATAATCTTTTAAAATATATATATTTTAGATTTTACATTAGGATCACATGAGCACTTGTTTGTTAAAAAAGTGCCACATATATGAACCAACAGATAATAGCACCCACCTATGCAGTTCACCTTGGGTCTATGGAACATTAGCATCTACAGCTTTTTTTTCCTTTCTTTTTTTGGCCAAAACTTTGTTGCTTTGGGCTCAAATACTGTTTTTAGATGTAGCAGCAGCAAGGAGCTAGCAAACCTGCTGTACACTAACTGCTTATCACCAGACATGATTGCAGACAAAGACAGCAAACATAGCTGGGCATTTAGCAGGTAGTCATTCAGTAGTTTTTCCTCTGAAACTTGCAAAGAAGAACAAAAACAAAGCAAAGGAAGAGTGAATATTGGACTTTCTCTTCCCCTTGTGCCGAGGAGCACATCTTTAAATCATTGTCAATGTTGTGGTCTACTGGATGTGGGGATTGCAGGTTTAAAGAAAATTGTGTGGTAAACATGATATTACTCATGAAAAATTACCACCCTTGTCTGTCATCTATGCTGCACAGGGAATAGAAGGCTACTCAGGTTGAAGCTCTTCCCTTAGAGGAGCTTGCAAGGTAGGCTTTTTCCTGTATAGCAGCACATGTAGCTTTGTTAAGCTGCAGCTGGCCTGGACTGGGAAGCTGGAAATGTTTACCATGGTCCACATGGCTAATTTGTGTGTTTTTATTTAGCTGTTGTGTATCTGGGACTTTTGGTCGGGGTTGGTGGAAAAGGGGGGTGCAGCAACAGTCAACAGATGCTGTCAAAGTGACCGCAGTGAGGAAGCAGAGACAAATGCTCCTCATTACAGCACTGACTGCAGCGCAGTGGCCCAGTAACTAGAAGAAACCAGCTCCATGTCTGTGACTGTACAGCTGAAGATCAGCTGATCCTCACTGGTTTCACTTAAAGTCAGGACCCATTCACTTTTTCTTTGCTTCAGCTGAAAAGGGATACATTGTGGCAGCCATTGCTGTACCAATACAATAGGAATGCTCAATTTAAATGTAAAATGAACAATGCACCACTCAAACTTAGCATTGTAGCAGCTGTTGATTAACACTGACTGAGCTGCAGCTCACTAATATCACTTAAATTAGTCCCATCCTGTCACTCAAATTCATACCAGATTCAACCATTCAAAACACTCCAAAGTTGGATTTTGCTTACGGTGCAGTGAATTAGAGACCACATCCGAGGTGGGTGGATTTCCTTGTCAGGGGAATTCTTGTCTGGAAATTGTCCAGTCACATTGTTCATCTGAGAAAACATAAGGCGATGGAGGAAAATATCAACAGATTTGATTAAACACAACCATATGAGTAGCATAATTGGTATTTTCAGGCCAAGTATGGGGAACCAGAAATTTGCTGTTATAGGGGTGTTATGATCAGATGTCGGAACTCATATTGAAGTGACAAGTTTAATTGTTGGCTTACACTCAACTGACTTAGATGGTACAGCTGTCAATTCAATGGATAGCTTGAGTTTTGAACATTTTATTGCACATTCAATAATAACATAAAATACCATCTATTCATATATCCTCTGTGGCGCTCATATGGATTTTGTTTGTTTCCTTTTCCTTTATGACTGCAGCTGGTCCCTGTTTTCTTTGTGATAAATTGGATGATATTATTTTTCATTATCTCAATTATCTTTTCACTCACCCTGTAAGTGCTAAAGGTTCATATGCTCATATGCTTTGTGTTACGGCGCAAAATGAGAAAAAAAACATTTTTTCCCAGCTCCTCCTCACTGACTGAATCAACAGCACAGTACAAGAGTGTCCACTGGAGTGATTTAATTGGGCTGTGAAACCAATGTGAGCAATGTTCCTGACCCCAATCAGGAGTCAGACAGCAGTACGGGGATCACCAGGGGTTACATTGGGCCCTGCTGGATGGACAGGCAGGGAACTGTAAACCTGCAAAACCAGGAGCCCAGGTTCTGTGTGTTTACCTTGCTACTTTTACAAGTGATGTCACCACGTTGTAAAAAGATACAGTTCTCTGCGGCTGGTCCTTTTGTTACTATTTGAGAGAATAAACATGGGATAAGTGCATGGAGGGAGATGGAAGTGGAGGACTCTCTCTGGCTGGAGAGAAGGGGTAACGGAGGCTCCTGTGGTGTAAGGTGCGTCCAAGAAGTTGAAGTGGACTGTGGGGATCTGTAACTGTCCAGGTGCTGCAAGCCTGGGCCCAGCCTCACTGGTGGAGAGGGAGATCCTGACTATAAATATTCAGCCATCCTCTCTTTTTTTGTACACAGCAACAAAAACACCAACTGTTATTGATCTCTCTGGGCCTTTCAGTGTGTGTCTGCATGAATCTGTGAATCATAGCGTGTGCTTTCTTTCTTGAAATAGAAGATGTGGTGAATCACATGCTCAAATTCAGCATCTGTCCTCAGAAATCACCGTTTGAAAGCCTTTCTCATTCCAGCTCCTTTGGAATTCCATAAATATTCAGCTTCCACCTCATATTCCTGCTCTCTTTTCTTCCTCTTTATGATTCTCACTCTCACTACAGGTCTTTGCGGTATTGCAACAGAAACTTTCTTAACATAAGTCAGAGCACCAATGTGTGGTGTAAGTGTAGCCGTATGCGTAAAGGCAATGAAACAGCCAGTGTTTTATGTGAGCTCTCCCAGTTCAGACAGCTGGGTGGCTGCTGGGGCCGTGTTAACCTATAGCTCATGGGTCCTGGTCTGCACTATAGTGATGTAAGTCAAGCTAAGCAATTCCAGTGCAGCTGTAAAGATAGGAAGGAAGCAAAAGCTGGATTTTAGATACTGTCGCGAATGCAAGGGCTCCTCAGCTTCTCCGAAATTTTCCATAGAGTTGGTAATTTTTTACTAGAACAAGCAAATTTAAGACTGCTGTTTGTGATATGCTCCTCCAAAGTTCTGAAGGCCCATCTTTCTGTTGACTCTGATGGATGATGTCACATACACCAACAAACCTGACCACTGATTTTCTGATGAAGCCTTTGCTGTCTTGCTGCCTTGCTCCATCTGTGGGTTCAAGTGTACTTGTATGGTTCCTTGGCTTGGACTTTTATTAGCTTTTCCCGAGCCTCAAAGAACTTGGCCTAGCTTGGTTCTCTCCGGCACTTTCCCACTAATGAAGTGCACATTCTGCCGGCGCGCCTGGCTGAGCCTGGTTCCTTGGCTATCCCTTAATGGGAATTTCCCCTTCTTCCATGCATCCCTGCCTGTCTCGCTTTCTGCCCCTGCCACTCTGGTGTGTGTGACTCATGTCCTGTGCGGCCAGGGGATGTTTGATTCATAAACCTTCTCACACTTGTTTGCCACTGTTGGACTGGTTGGCTTACTGTCTGGGCAACTGGCTGCCTGACTTGTTAAAGGGCTGACTTATTGCAAGACTGGGTGGCTCAAAATGGGATAAAGGTTTAGAAGCTGTGACAGTGAGTGACACTGAGGAGTGGACTGTGAGAAAAAACCTCAGAACAAATGTGCATTTGCAGTTCACTTAAACATGAAAACACATTGAAGAGTATACTTTTAGTTGCTTTGATGCTGAAGATGCGGCTCAGCTGCCAATACATTTTGCAGACTTAATCTTTGAACTGTGAAAGTAAATTAGGCTCTGTTGGATGAATAATTTCAAACATGATTGCATCCTTCCACATGTTTTACAATTTCTAAAATGAAGACAGACACCAGTGCAACAGCAACAGCACCTGTTGCTGTGTAACTGCAAAGCAACTTAATTTACACCAACTGGAGGAGCCGCTCACCATCTGAAATTTTGGAGCCTCTTAATCACTGGAAAAATAATCCTTGTATGTTTTTGTTGCACAGCTCAGCGAGGATGAGATAGTCTACATCCTCAAATCAACCTTAAAGGGCCTGTGCTATCTGCATTTTATGAGGAAAATCCACCGGGAGATGAAAGCTGGGAATATACTCTGTGACAGGGAAGGTCATGCGAAACTGGCTGATCCTGGCCTGGCTGGACATTTGACGGTGAGCTTTGATTCCACTGGGCCTTCCACTCTCTGAAAGTCAACATAATAAAATCAGGTCTCCCTTGGAGAATATGGCATATGATAATCATTTCTGTCCACAGTGGTTTCATTGCTATTGAATTAACCTTTCTGATGGAAAACAAAAGGCTGAGAGCAATAGAATTTGGAAGTGTTTATTTCCACACAGCTTTTGCTTACATTTCACATCCAAAGAATGCAGCTTTCACAAAACTTTTACATCCCCTCATGAGCTTTAATCTTGTCAGAATGTAGGTTTACCTTAAGAAAGCAGTCTAGAGCTGCCAGAGGGACACTCTGCTGAGGATAGAAGACAAGAAGCTAGACTCTTCAGGCTGTGCAGTTAATTCCCATTATGAGCCATGGTCATGTTTCCAACAGAAGTTTGTGGTTTGGGCGCTTGGTGCTTACAGAGGACATTTTCCTTTTCCCACACTGGCGTATCTTCAATGCACATCTTATTCTTTTTGTCTCTCCATAGTGATTGGCCAGTGTTCCTCTGAGGGGGGTCAGAGAGCAACTCTTAGCTCCCTGTGGGGGGGTTTGTCAGTAGAGAACTTTTTGTGGGCAATGAACTGTGGCTGCTGTGGCTGTGGCCAGGAGATATATAGTACTGTGGTTTAACAACTTTAATGAGAAAAGATAGCAAAATATGCAAATGACACAAAACCCTGGACAGTGCAAAACAGTGCAGTAGTCCAAGCAGAGCTGAGGTCAGAGGAGTCTAGGAGTCAGCAACAGAATCCTTCAAGCCCCACATTGGCACGCTTCCACCGTACTGAAGTGTCCCTGAACAAGATATTGAGTCGATACCAGTTCCAGGAGTGCTGCTCTGTGACTGATCCTGAACTTTGACCTCCTTGTGGAGGAGGCCAGAAGATAAGAGAATTTCCCCTTAGGGACCTGTAAAAATGTCAAATTATTATTTTTAGATGCAAAAATAACAGGAGAGGAAAATGACAGAGAGAGAAAGCACAAAACACTTAATCTTCATCAGCTTTCTTTTCACTGAATTAAAGGCAGTTCATCATGTGAAGACTCTGGGGATGTTTCTAACCAGAGCTGATGGCCAGTGCTTGGGGATCCTTCCCCTGGTTTAGAAACCTACAGCTGCAAACAGGCTGGGTCGGCTGCCGGTGCTGCTGGCTGGGTGGTCTGTGGTCTATAGAGCATAAGTGCCCCATTACTTACCTGGCTGCATTGTTTTACGTTTTGGACACTTAGCAATTTTTGCTAAGCACTTGATGATTTAAAGAGATCCATAAAAACTGCAGGACTGTGACCCTTAAGAACCTGTACTGGCTAGAACTGAGCTGGACCAAGACACTGGGAACAAAGTACAGCTATAGGGAAGGCGTTCAGGTTTCAATTTAGCATGGGTGGAATATATATAGTACAATAAACCATTTTAAACCTCAGGTTTAACATATATAACACAGAAATAATTTGAAATAAAAAAAGTGCATTGGGTGAGCTTGATTTTTTTTTTTTCACTTATAGGCAACGAATCTGCAAAATTCATTATGTGCTTCCCTGTCAAGGCTGTGAGGGAGGAGAGAAGGACTGGATAATAAGCATGTAATGGTGATGCCTTTTACAGGGTCATCCTTGTCCTTGTCCAGGCTCTACTGGCCTATTTGGAGGCCTTTTTCTCATACTGGAAAAAGACAACATCTTATGAAGGACAAGGAAAAAATACCCCATTTGAGCTGTTCTTTGTAAGATGTCATATTGGCTTCTAAGAAGAAATAGCATCTAAAAGCCTGAGCAGTGGTACTTATATGTTTCTGGAGACAGCCATAGAGAAACTGAGGAATTACTACCATCTCAAGTAGGTGTGCTTTCTGTTTTTACACAGAAGTCTTCAATGTTGGAGGGAAACCGTTACTAAAGCAGCCAATTAAAAAAAAGAATCTAAACCAGCTCTTATGATATTTAAGGAGGATTAAATGGTGGTGGGAAATACTGTTGTACAAACTAGCCTTAAACGTTGTCTCTTCTCTTCCTGAACTCACATGGTTCTATAAAACTGGTGGTTAACCTTCAAAAGAATATGTAATTTGTGGAATCAATACTGGTATAGTATGTGTAAATTTAGCAATGTTTAATGACCAGTGAGGATATGACATATGGCTTTTATAAGCCTCGTTATCCTTGAAGAATGCAACAATGAGCTTGAGCAATCGCATTCTCATTAGACAAGCCAGTCTGGGAAAAAATGTCTCACAGAGATACCATGAATAAGCGAAGTGGCAAATAAATGAAGGTGATGAACTTTAAATGTAGCCCCTCTTCATGTGGTCTCGGTGGGTGTACTTGGGACTTACTGTTCTCATATCCATGTGCAATCACTGAAACACTCTCAGCATGAGCATTTTTTTTATTAGATCACATAAAGTAAACAGTCCCAGTGAGTGTTTTTGATAAATGCAATTTGCTGCTATGCTCCTTTCCAGGCTGCATCTTGTGTTCAGCCTGTTGTAAGTTAATTTGCCAGATCAACTGAAAAAACAGAGAAATCTAATGGAAAACACTGCCCTGGCATCCACACTGCATACCAGTGGTTGTCTAAAGAATGGGAGCCCTTTAATGTGGTGATTGCATGGTTTCAGTTTGAAAGTTAGTTTCCGTAAAAAGAACACGCTTTTCCGTTGTGTTTTTGCCTTATTTCATCCCCATTTCCTTTCATTTGATGCTTACATTATCAGTTTTATGCTTTTTCCAAGGTACTTACACAAAATCATCACTGACATGTTATGAACTCTTCCTTAACTTACCTTTTTATTTGTTATTGCAAGAGTAGTAACTGTAGCGGCTGCAACTGGTTTTTCTGCGCGGTCAGACATCTACTTTTTCAGCATCAGTCCACATGTGCATATATTGTGTGTGTGTGTATCTGGGCCTTTATTAGGAAAGTGCTACTAAGGTACCAGACCTTTCATAAATCCAACAAACTTCCATGAATAGAGGGAGGAGAGCTTTGGGATTCTGGGCAAAAGTAATCAGTTCTGGAAAAATCAAAGGCATATGGCACCTGAGGGAGGTGTATTCCCAGCCATAGTTTTCATTTATGGTTAGCTATAGCTGGTGAAGAACTGAGTTTGACACCACTGCAGCACCACTGTTCTTTCTCTGTGTCCTTCATGTCCTCTGGGCTGTGGGCATTTCATGTCGCTTGCTTGCTCCTACAATGAGATGCTAGTTTCTCTTATACGCTGAACTGTTTGTCACATTTTTGGGAAATTTTCAGTTGTTTCATTCTAGAGCACACCAGAGGGCCTTGATGGCTGCAGCTTTGGCTGGTGGTTTCCTGTAGGCCTTAATTTCTGGCAGAGCTTTTTCCTCTAATACAGCCTGCATCTGTTGCAAAGGGAAAAAAAACACATCCAGCAGTCAGCCAAACAAAAATCTAGCTTTAAAAATCCCTACATTTACAAGGCCCCAGGCAGAGCTACTCTGATATAAGAACACCATAAATAACATGGAAGCTGTAATGACACTAAACCCAGTGTCCTGCTGATTTACAAAAACCATAACCTGTTATGTCTAATTCAAGCTGAGTTTAACCATTGCTGTCTTCCTTAATATACCCATCAAGTGCCCCTAATCATCATAATACAAAAATCACAAGTTGTCACTCTGAGGCATTGTGATGGATCTGCTGAATGTAAAGCTTTTGCTGTGCAATGTGAAATGATCATGTTATTATATTTTCTTTACCTAGTATTAGGATACACACACTGACATTCACAGGCACACACACCCAAGCAAATGTTACATTTCATCATATTCATCGGCCCTGCTCGAATTGACATGGACGCAGAACGTAGGTTCCCTTATTTTCTCTGGAGCACATCGAAGACTTGCGGTGCAGGTCTAAATGTGGGTTATTGTTATTTGAGAGTACGTGCTGGAATATTGGGTGTATCGATTGCTTTTTTGCCGCAGGCTCTCTTGGCCAGGCCACAGAAGCCTCTTGCTGCATGCTGCCAGTAGGCCCATTTCTGCTACACTTATTTTTAATACAAGTATTACATGACTTTGCTCTCTGAAGGTTTCAGAGGGGAGGAAATAGCAGATTGAATGTAAACAAGATTAGCCTCCCTCTCGCGCGGGACAGCCAGCTGCTGCTTCAACGCTGGGCTGTAAATCTGCTGGGCCGGTGCAGTGTGGAGCTTTGTGCTGGAAAGAGAGATGTCAGCCCTGATTTTGTCACTATCTGGCAGCTCTTGAGGATGTGCTGCACGCCCTTCAGTGGCAACATAAATGACAGATCTGCAATTTTAAGAGAAGCTTTAAGTTGTGCAACATTATAATCAATTTTTTATAATTCATGCAAGCATGTGGTGTGTATCTCTTCTATCCCTTGTGTCATGCCGCACTTTGTCTTGCCCCCCTTTGGTCCTACAGTTTACCGTCGCATGCCTTGGCTCCTATTGCTCCCTCAGCCATCAAAAACTAAATATAGCAGATTTGTTGCTCTTTCAGAATATATTCCACCTGCCAAAATACACAGGCCCTGCTTTCTTAACCTTGCGCAGTGATCTGTGTATTTGGAGTGGAAATGCAGTGAAAGGAGAAGCAGTAGTTTTCAACATGGCTGGCTTAAAGGAGAGGTAATGACACTGCCTGCTTATGTTTTTGGAAGCTGTGAAACCACAGCAGGGAGCTCCCCATAACTGCCTAATTGTAACTCCTTACTAGTATTCACATAGGAGTCTTTTAGATACTGATGGCTGCTGGAATGCCACTCTCCATCCTATACTTACTTACATCATGCAGTGTTCTTGCTCATGCCATAATGTCTCAGCTGCGTTGGAAGCTTCTGGCTTCGCTCAATTGAAGAAGAATTACAGCAAAAATATTTTGCTTTAGAAAGTTAACATTAATAACACTGAAGTGGTATAGCTCATTGAGCTCATACCCTTTCACCCTCATTTTTCTTGACACCTTCCTGTTTAGAATCCATTAATAAAACATGAACTATGAAGTCATACATAAAAAGAGGTAAAGCTTTATTTCATTCTTGTTTAGGTTTTTGATATTCAGAGGGAGTACTCCCTGTAAAACATCATTGTGGTTAAACAAATGAGTACTGGTAAGTTCTGCCTTCTGTGCCATTCCAAATGACAGAATTCACTGAACATTTTAAGCAGTAATCAGCCACATGTTTGTGTTGTGAGAATCGCTTTTGCTCCCTTACATGATTCTCTATCAGCATTGAGTAATGTACTTCATGATATCAAACAGCTTCTCTTGCTTGGAGTGCAATCAAATGAAAATGCCTAACAGAATCTGGCTGATATTTTTAAGAAATGGCTGTGTTCCTCCTTTCCAGATGCAAAAACTTGTTCTGAGAAATGTAATCAGGCATCAGAGTGTTTGCGCTCTGTGTGTTTGCAGCATGCAAGCAAACTCTAGTGGGGTTCATCAATGATGGAATGTGACTGACTTCACAAGGGTCTTAGAAATTTACATTTCAGCTTTCACTTCAACACTTCAGGCTTGCAAATACAAATAATGTCATCATGACATTTTCCTATGATTCCATGTCCAGCTGCTTTGTGATGCCTTTTGGATTAATACATGGATGTTCTTGATGATTAAATGCATAATGTGAACATATTTTATTGCTTGAGCACGCTGGTGCAGTGGTACACCACGACTGGGGACAGATTGGCGACCTGTCCAGGGTGTACCCAGCCTGGCAGCTGGGATAGGCTCCAGTCGCCCGTGAATTGGATAAGCGATGGATGGATGGATGGATGGATGGATGGATGGATGGAATTTAAACAAATGCTGAATGACCAAGCCTCAAATTTACATTCAACAACCACAGTTTTGTTATCTCAACCATGCTAGTGACATGGCAGTATTGATCCAGTTTGGTCCGGTCCAAACCTGATCTCAAAAACCATTTGATGAGTTTCCATTACAGCTAGAACATGGTGTCAAGGGGATGAAGCTTAATGATTTTTCCTCTTGCACCATAATGGTTTCTGACCAAATCCCCACATGAGATCAGCTTCAGTTGCATTATGTGTTTGATCTTAATTTACAAGTATGTAAATTCTGAGTATATTATCATACTCCCTAAGCAAAACCAAACTAGATCTCACAGAACTGCTTGCATGGCTGCAGACATTTAGTTTTTTTTTTTATACTTGTATGTGCATCTGTTAACTAGCAAACATAAACAAAAGATCTTCAAGGGGCCACAGTCATGTGGATTGGCCATTCTTTTGTCATCTGCCAAACAGGATGAATGCACAGAACTGATTAGAAGACATAGACAGCATCAAATTTCTGTCATTTTTTTTCTCTGCTTTTAAGATGCTTTTAAAAACATCTACATATGTTTTACTGTAATAATACTGTGTTTTTTCATCATATGGGATGGATAGCAGAGATGGGAAGGATTCTCATGTTAACTTTGGGCATTCACATCATTGAATAACTTGCATTATTATAGAGTTCTGTTTGATAAAAAAAAAAAAACCCACTATATTCATTATATATATGTTTAATAACATTTATATGTAAATGTTAGCTGTTTTGAGGCATCCATTTTTGTTTATGTTTCAGGCATTACCATTTTTTAAAACCCAAGTCAGAGATATCAGAGCTTTCAGGAGTAAAGGAAATAGCATTATAAACTCATAATCACTACAAATTCAGTATGACATGACCTGAAGTTCATGTGATAAGTTTCTAGTTACAAGAATATGGTCAACATGTCAGAAACCTGTTTCACACTCTGTAACAATGTTGTGCAATCATGTGCCACTGCAGGCTGCGAGGGTGCTGTTTTTCATTGTGAACAGCTGATTTCAATGATTACTTTGTCTTCTTTCCTCTTCTCTAATCAGTGAAATCAACCGATATTGCCTTTGCTTGGAAGAAAACTCCGCATGAAAACCTTTATGGCACACGATTGCCTTATGTTCTCTTTTGTCGTGTAAACAAATACTGTTTCAGTTATTTTAGTGGTTATTTTTTACATTGATTTTCCAGATTATGCAGCTGAGTCATACATGCAAGGACTGAGCTGACAGGGGTATGATTTGATCTCAATGTGTGCCAGCCCCCCGCGCGACCCTGAATTGGATAAGTGGAAGAAATGGATGGATGGATGAATGGATGGATGAATGGAGCGCCTATAATCAGGGGTTAAAGTGGGCCGGAACAATCTGGAACGACACCTTCAGGTAATGACTGATTAAATCTGATAGGCAGGTTAATCCATATTACTATTGGAATGAGGTCATTTCTCGTGTCCTGCAGCCTGGCACTGCTTCCAGTGACAGCATAAATGACACACCACGGCCTGCTTACAGCCGCAACTCATCTTTTTTCCTCTCATCCCTGTGATGCCTTCATGGTGCAGACGTAAAGTTGCGGTCACGGTACTTCAGCATCTAGGTAGCTACACAAGAGGAGTGAGCATAAAGGAAGTAACGTTTTGTTTTTTTGCCAAGTGCCAGGAATTTCAAATTCAACGTTTCAAACAGCTCAACAAATATCAGCAAACACACAAACTGCTTCTGTGCAGTTTGTCACAAAATGTGAGCTAAATGTGCAGTTGCAGTATTTCCCAGGGAGAGAGAGAGAGAGGGAGAAAAAAAAGGGTTATTGTGCAACACTGACAGATGGAGAAAGATGTAAGAAAGAGAGGAAAGGAGAGGAAGATTAGAGATTATTTTCAAAGGTAAGGTCTGCTCAAGGGAAATTTTATATGCTGGAAATTTAAGTCTTACATGTAATGTCCTTATTCATTTTAGAGTTTTAAAATCACATATTGGATCTATACCTGATGTTTTGCTGAATTATGTGTTTGTGAATCGTCTTGTAAAACAAATTAAAGTATACTAATTTTGTGTTATTCAAGGGTAAAATACCAGGCGATTTAAGGCAGGCTAAATTGGTTAGTTTGCAGTAGTGTGATAAAGTTTACAGTGATGCGCAACGTTGGACTGAATACATCTAGAGTACTGCTACTAGGTTACATCAAGGGTAGCAGACATTAATTTACATTTAAGGCGATAATGCTGATGAGATTCACTCACTGATTTCTACCTTCTATACTAGCTTTATAGTGTCAAGGGGTTGGAAATCAGCCATATAGTTTGCATAACATCTTATATATTGTTGAATTCGACTGAAAACGACTGAAACCACAAAGAGCCTTAAATATTGGAATAGCAGCACAGGAGCTCACAAAACAAATTATTATGTGACTTATTTCTAAGTAATTCTTTTCCCCACATTGCACTGCTATGCCTGATCTTAGGGTTCCCCCAACTGCCAAATCCCTGCCTACAGTGGATTGTAATTTGTAAGAAAATGTTCTGCAATTAAAGTAAGTGTGTAGACTTGGTTAGAGGTGCATTAGAAAAAGTATTACACTCAGAAAGAATGCATGTAAACTCATACTGCAACTGGAGAAGCAAGGCAGCAGCAGGACCCAGCACCCTCCTTCCCTTGAATCACTCTTGCTCCCTCCAGCCACCCTCTCTCATTCCCAGGCTCTGAATGTGGGTGTCCCATCGGGAATTCAAGTAGCACATCGGGTCAGCCACTCAATACCCCTCGTTTAAAAGGATTCATTGCAGACTAATTGGGATAACATGGCTGGAAATGTTGACCTTGGTATTTCTAAACAAGGTTTCAATTAACTTGTAATAAGGCCAAGCAACCCAGCCCTGGATGGATCCTCCACCAGCAGGAGGAAATGCGAAACATGCCCCAGTTGATGGTTGGCTTTTCGTAACTTTGATTAATCACTCAGAAAGTAAGCAAGTGGGACTGGTAAAATAATTAGAAGGAAAAACACAGTGTGCTCGCTGCAGTAGCATTTAGAACCAAGGCTGAATTACTGGAAGACATGTAAAATGCCTTTTGTTCCTCCTTATTCAAATAAAGCACATTTTTGTGAAAATAAATACAATGAAAAACAATACTCCTGTATCTCCTGGAGAGAGAGAGTTATAGGACAGCTCAGTCCACAAACTTTATTTCTCTTCTTATGAAATCATCGTTATTTGAAGTGGGAGACAAAAGAATTGCATTGTCTTTGTATTTCTTAATTATGTTTCTTTGAGGAATTTTTTCCACTGAGGATAACCTTATTCAAACCACTAATCCATGTCTTTGTATAGCCCATTTTGGTATTTCCCCATCTTTGTGTAATGCAATCAGAAGGAATACAGCTGGTGCCCTCTGTTGTCCAAGGTATGACTGTAATCGAGTACAGTTCAAACACATAGAACTGCAGATATGTTCGATCTGCTTTTAATAATGACGTGTCCCCAACAATCTGCCATTAATTTCTTAAACAAAAGCCTCCTTAAACCACATGCAAAACTGGCTCTGACTTACAGAACTGATACTTTGAGGAAGTTTATTATTTCACATTATATTGTGTACAGGCTCTTAGATCTTGGTGCCAGTAGCCCCAATCCAGCAGGCCTATAAATGGGCTGCCAGAGTTTTAGATCTGGTACAGGAACTGAGTTGAGCCACCTGATGAGAGACAGAATGGAGTTCTGGCTGAAGATGGGCTCTTTCTTGCTGCTGAGTCAGCAGATCATCTCTGTGTACCAGGTCATTTACAGCCACAGGACACCAGCTGACCTGCGTTGAATTATCGTTAATTCAAAAAGCAACAGTGGAGCGTGTATCTGTGGGACGATGGAATGAGAAGATGGCCTCGGCAGATTAAAGTGAAACTCAATGAAATTCTCCCTCCCTTTCATGTTGCTGTGGAATCATCAGGTTGACAGTTTTGTGTGTTTGGCTTCTTCTTCTTTTTCTTTTCTGCCTTCCTCCTCCTCAACTTCCTCCCTAATTCTTTTTTCCCGCTATTTCGAATGATCACGAGTCCAAAGAATGTCTTTCTGCAAGTGTTTAACACACCAGTCTTTGAAGCACAGTCCAAGTGGCTGCTTTTGTCTGTGCTTTGTTGTTCTAAATGCTAGCTGTATTAAATCACCTCCCAGTCCCCCGGCCTGTGTGCTTCATCTTCTCCAAAACTCCATCTACAATCTCCAGGAGGAAGTCCTGTTCTGCACTTCTGAGACTGTCGAGGGACTTGGCATATTTACACAGGTTTTTAATGCAATTCTAATAGAACCGTGACACTTTAAATACTGATTTTTGTTGCTTTTGGAGCATTTTTCTTCTGCATACATCATTACAGTGGAGACAGGAGCTGACTGAAAAAGAGCGGTTTGCTTCTTTGTCACTTCCAATAGCTGGTAACATACTTCCTCTTTCTTTTCTCGTGTTTAATTTAAGCCTGCACACATGTTGCCAAGTGGAGGATGATAGAAAAGAGCTGTAGATGATTTGCTGAAAGATACTCTATGTAAATGTGCACACTATATTCCATTTAAGTCTCTAGTGTGGAATTTGGGGAGTGTTAAGAGTTAAAAATAAGAACTGATCCAGATCCAACACACATAACAAACTCATGTTTTAAGCAAATTCATGTTACATATGTCATGTACGATAATGTCTCTAGCATGAAATGCATACCTCAGTTTAAGAGCATAATTAACTTTGCGCTCATGGAAGGAACAGTGGCTCATGTTTGCTTTTATTCCCAAACATTTGCATTTGATTCGTTTTACAGACAGTCTTATAAAAGCCTGTGAAATGATGGAAGCAAAGCGGAGGACGTGCAGTAAACCTGGCAGAGGAAACACACCTTTCTTTTACAGCCGGGACATAAACAGTAGTTTATGGTTGTGGATTTACTCTCATGTTGCAAAAGCAGGTCCCTCTTTTTAGAAAAGAGGCTATGCTTGGGCTGAGGTGGATGCTTTTTTGAAATGTCTGGATCTTTTACTCCTAAATGTTAATTAAATAAATGTAGGGTAAAGGTGCCTGGAGGCACTCATCAGCAAGGATTAGTCTACTCCAAGAGCCCTCGTTGGATTTGTTTTTACCCCTACATATTTTTCATTTTCATCAGAGGAAGTGTGACTAAATGCAATGAGGATTGGTTCAATCCACTTCCCAGAATTGTTCTCTTATTTTCTGGACAACTTTTTCATGGTTGTCAGAAACAAATGACTGCGCGCATGAATTAAGGTCATGATTTTCACCATCTATTCACTAGATTTTGTTCATTAGGGTTGGAAAACAGTAAAGCTGCCACAGATAACTACCTAGAAAGAGGCCCCCTCCAACTGCCAGTGGTCTGAGGAAAGATGAGCTGGTCTTATCAGCTCCCTCCGTGCATAGCCTTCACCTCTGCCTTATACAGACTGGTATCTGTCTTTTTTCAAATAGCTTCCCAAATTTTATGGCTTTACCACCCTTTGTGTGCGTCTCTTCACCTGTGATAGTGTTCAAAGGTGCATCCACCCAAAGATAACAGTTTACAGTAGTTAATTGGTGATTAAACGACTAGATTTCCTTGTAAAATGTCGCTACCTGTGTTGTGGTGGGTTTTTTTTTCTTTTTTTAAAAAAAAAAAAAAGTTTTTAAAGATGTAAAGAATTTAATTGGGTTTTAAAGCAAATTTTGGTTTATTTTAATGATTTTATAGACTTGCAAAAGGCAGCATGTAAAAACAGATGCCACAGTATATTAGACCTCAAAGCAGTAAACACAAGATTATTACGCACTTAAAACTAAAGTTAAATTGAGAATTATTTGATTTAGCTAATTCACTTTCTTAGATAAATTGGTATCACTTTTATTTCTGCCTGTTAAAAGGCTGCAGTCAGCAGATGGCTAGCTTAGCTTAGCACAGAGATTGGGAACATGGTGAAAAAGCCAACTCTGTCTAATGGTAACATAATCAGCCTGCTAGCTCCTTTAAAGCCCACTAATTAAAAGGAAAAGTGTAACATCATCCATTCTTAGAGGCTTTTTTTTTTTATGTAGAGACTCCAGGGTGTTACAGCTCTCAGCCAAGAAATAGTCCAGCATAAAACATCCTGTAAAATGGTGAATTGTTGTTTTAACACTTCAGATTTTCTGTAATGAAACAAACTAGATATTTCCTGTTGTTTAGCCAGTTTTATAAGTGAATTTTATTAC
>VUQS01007173.1:8966-22497 GCA_015108495.1 Heterochromis multidens
CACTGCAATGAACTGGGGACCACTGAAGTTCTTTGAACTCTGTTTTGGGGTTTTATTTCAGATCATACTATGAAGTAGGTACTTTCTATAGACTATATATAAAAGAGAGTGGTTCCTGGACTCCTGAAGTCTTAAAGTTAGCCTTTTGGCTGCTGCCATGTTGGTCTTTTGAACCCATATGTAATGATAACTAATGCTAGCAAGTGTTGATGCCATGCACAGACACACATTTCTATGATTTGGTGCTAATACTAGAATTTCAGTCACCAAAACTGAAGTATAAACGTCTTGTATGGGCGGTACCTCACAACAGGTCATATTATTTGTCAGACAATTGCACTAAAATCTTCCAGAAGGCACCAACCTCACAGTAACGGTTGAAAGGCTCAGTTCAGTGACTCAAACAGATGTGAGGCCTAACAGAAACCTGCCCATGGCCATGGTGCTAACGTTAAGCCTTAATAGTATCCAAATGCATGAGTTATAAAAAAAACAGATTTCCCCCCCTGTAGTTATTGTGAAGAGGGAACTTGGCTATAATTCAGTTCAATTCAGTTTTATTTATATAGTGCCAAATTACAACAACAGTCGCCTCAAGGCACTTTATATTGTAAGGTAGAGACCCTACAATATTAGAAAGAAACCCGGACAATAAGACGACCCCCTATGAGCAAGCACTTGGCGACAGTGGGAAAGAAAAACTCCCTTTTAACAGGAAGAAACCTCCTGCAGAACTGGGCTCTGGGAGGGGCAGCCATCTGTCGCGACCGGTTGGGTGTGAGGGTAAAGTTCAGGCTCTGTTGAGCCTGTATGCAGTGGAGTAAATGTAACATAATTTTTACTTGTTGAAATGGTGCAAGCATCCATCACACAGCAAGGCAAGACAGAAAGAAAATGAAGAGGCTGAAAAGAGGATAACAAGAAAATAAAGGACTTCAACAGGTAACTTTGAAATGATGTAAAAGCGAGACAGCGATTGGCAATAAAACATTCCTGTTAGTGGAAACAGAAAAAGAAAGTCTTGGAAGACTTTAGTTCCCAGGGGACCTTATCAGTGAGTACTTGTTCCCAGAAATTTTTTTTAATTTAGGTTCCCTGTGATTCTTTTATCTTAATTCAACATTAGCTGAAAAATTCTAATAAGCGTGCTGTATGTGCTGCAGGGTGAGAAGAGTCTTCAGGCAGTTCAGGGGACCAAACCGGCGATCATCACTGCCTCCAGACCCATCACCAAGATGATCGTCACCCAGCCCAAAGGCATTAGCTCTGGATCCCAGACCACTGCCACCAAAATCATCCCAACCAAGATCGTTTACGGCCAGCAGGGCAAGACACAGGTGAGACGTGTTTGTGTTTTGTTTTGTTTTGTTGGTTGTTTGTTTTGTTTGTTTGTTTTTTTCATGGCCTCACCGAACTCCTCCCACACCCGAGTTTTTGCTTCAGCCACTGCCCAAGCCACGTTCAGCTTGGCCTGCCGGTATCCATCAACTGTTTCCGAAGTCCCACAGGCTAACCAAGCCCGATAGGACTCCTTCTTCAGCTTGATGGCTCCCTTCACCTCCAACAGGAGTTGGAGTTAGTAAAAGGTGCTCTGATTGAGCACTGAATGCTGTACATTATATAAGTCAAGGTGGGGGAAAAAAAATAATAAACACCTAAACAAACTCTCAGATTTCTAGCTGATTGCTTAATAATTTCAACATCACTGTGAGTTTGACAGTTAGAAATTTTGAGACCAGTGACTAAAACATCCCAGTGACTAACTTCCTATTTATACTGCCATTGCATTTTTCTCATTCAGAATCATTACAGAATGATTATTTTGACTTATTTTATTACATATTACGTATTACATATTATTTTATTTACTTATTTTATTATGTCTGTTAATTCTAAATACTGAATTTTAATCATTTACCATCAGTGAAATCACCTGTGTATATATTTCTGAACTCTTCACTATCAACTATCCTAGTGCTAGATATTAAGTTCCTTATTTAGACTTATTTCCTCTGAAAATGGTCACATACAAGGACTGGGCTGGAAATGACTGAAAAAGCAGCCAATGTGCAAAGACCTTCTAAGAGCCTGCATAACTATTATATACTTATCATAGTCAAACTCTTTACAGGTGCTGTTTTTAGGTATTGACTAATCACCTTTATGTTGCACTTTTGTCAGAAACTGGAGCTAATGTTAGGTTTATTTAACTTTTTAGCTCCTTGTATGGACTAAACACTGTTCACCTGTTCTTTGAACTACTTCCATATCTGCTGTTGCAGCCTTTTAGTTTGAGTGTTTTCGACCTGTACCTGTTTTCCATGTAACTCAAGGGTGATGTTTTCTCTTAAATGACATGCCATTCAAAGGTGATGCCATTATGTAATTTTTTTATCATTTGAGTCTGCTGAACATACTTACCCACTTTGAAGCGATTGGAAATCAAGAAATTCAAAGCAATGGACTGAAAACATGCTGATGAACATTCTTGTATGTGTGTGTGAATATATGGTACACATACTGTATGTGTGGACAAATGTGCATGCACTGAGAGCATGTGTAGTATGTACAGGATGTGTGTGTGTGTGTGTGTGTGTGTGTTTGCAGGGACTGGACTGTGAAGGTTAGCCCAGGATGCAGCTGTGGTGGAGACCTATTTTAATTCTTAACTAGAAGTTAATGATTTATTAATTCACATTTGAAATAACAATTACTATGTCAGAAGGGATCAGGCCAAAGCCTTAATTGCAATGGAAAACACACTTAATATGGAACTTGCCCAAACCAAAGTACACGCATGGCATTCCCAACAGGCCCAGGATGACATCTCTCTTTCTGTGTCTGCGACTGTGCATTATACAGTATGTATGTAAATCTGACCATGAATGTCAGTGTAGTTCCTGCATCAAGTGGTGCTCACATGTATTCAGGACAGATTCATCCGGACGTAAACCTCTTTAAAACACTGCTATAGTATTTTTTATGTGCTGTCACTGCAGATCTTTCCTTTGGTTGTACCCATCAGTGTACCTGCTGTGCCATCATATACAAATAAGTGTGTAGCTTTGTGGCAGACTGTGTCAGGTTTTGCAGCATTACAGTTATAAATACAATGATTTGGCATACTTGCATAAAATGGAGAAAATACAGTAGGTCCCAGGACAAGGCAACTGGTCAGCACCAACATTATTTCTCTTTCAGTTTGTTGTGTTGATGCCAGATCCTGTGTCAATTATCTTTCTCTCATAGGTCACACCTCCACTAATTCCAGTCACCGAACTGGACCTCTCCACCATATTTGTGCTGCTGGTGCCCTTTGAACCATTTTAATGTAAATATTTGACAAATAATATGGCATGCTGTGTGGCACAGACCATCCCAAAAGGTTGTCCTTCAGTTTTTCAGAATTGAGTGAAGTAGCATTTTATTAGTCAGCTACTTAGCACTAATTATAAGGTATCTATATACATTTTATACGCATAAATACATTTTATGGATGCTAACCAAGTTTAAAAGTGTTAGCTAAACACTCCACACCCTGTTACTCCACCCCAAATATAATCACGTTTGGCTCCGATAAACCAACACGGTGGCAGCCAAAATGCTAACATTGAGGCTTCAAAATGCCAAGTCCAGAAGCCACTGGTGAAAGGGGTGTTCATATTTTTATCGTCCTACGTTGTGCTGCCAAAAAAGCTTTGACCTGTCAGGGATGTTGGCAACAGATCCTTTGAGTCTGATGGTTTTTCAGGTGGGGTCTCCATGGGTTGGGCTTGTTCTGAAGCTTATTGCTGATCAGATTTGCATCAAGTCAAGTCTTTGATCCATGCTGTGAATGCATTACTCATAAAGGTATCCATGAAGATGTACATAGAGAAAAAGGCTATGCTTGGTGGTTTAAAGACTTGCTTCTTATCTTATACTTACACTTGTGTGCTATGATTTACTTACACATTCATGTTTTGCATTTTATTTGAATGTAGAACTACTAGGATGAGGAAATGTCTCATTTGGGCCACTCAGTTAGCGTTCATCTTTATAAGGATTACCAACTATCACTTAGCAGCTCTTGAACAACTATTTCCTTGTACAGCCTTAGTGCATGGTTGCTAATGGCATGTGTAATGAGGCTGACCCATAGGCCCTGTCTAATTTGAAGAGCCTGTTAAGCGACTCAATGATTTTAAAGGTAATCTTTAAAAGCCACGTAAAGCTTGGAGAAAGTTGTTGGGAGGCGTGTGAGAGCAGGGAGTTAGAGACATGGAGCTTTTAAAGAGTTGGAGAAGAGCTGCCACAGTGAGACTTTTCAATGACTTGCTTTTTATGTATGTAGGTTTGTATTATCTATACTCTGTCAAAGAGGGCACAGAGAGGAATGTCTCCACTTTAAATAAAAAAAAGTGTTTTGTGTGTGCGCCTCTGCTTGCTTTTCTGTCACTCGCTCCAACACTTCAACACACACATAGACACCCAGAAACACTCAAATATCCCCTTTCCTTTTCTCATAACTCTTTTCTGTCTCTCCTCTGTCTGTACTTCTGAAGGAATTCTCCATCCATCTAATTCCCCTCCTGGTTCTTTTATATTGAGGCTGGGCCGTGCTCGTATTCCATGTCAAAGGCTTTTTCTTTTATTGAACATCAAATCCTCTGTGTCTCGCCTGGCGCTCTCTTCTCCCTGCTTGGCACCATGCATATTCAGGAGCCGGCGGCCGTGCTATAAGGCCGGCTAGCCCTCCAAAATCTGCGATTGTGGGCATTAGTGCTGCAATAACACTACATGAATAGCCAGCACGCTCTATATTTAGGTGTTAAGTCGACCGTGTTGTAGCCAAGATTGAGGGTGCTGGATGGAAGTGCGTGGGGAGAAGCATACTTTCTCCTTTCTGGTGATATTCTCTGTTTAATTCTCTCTGTGTGTTTCAGGGGCCTTCTCAGTTGGCTCTGAAGGTGGCACTTGGTGTCCAAAAGTTCCAGCAAAGCTTGGGGTGCTTTGCTGTAAGGAACTGCCCCACTGTGACACTTTGCATAGTGATTTAAGCTCTACTGCTGACTTCAAGAGAGAGAAAAAGAGGAAAGAAATGACTGTTGTGAATTGGAATCTAATATGCTTGGCTCACTGTGTTAAAAATAAAGCCACAGTGGAGTTAATAGAAGCAAAGAGGAGTCGGTTGCTTCTCTGCTTGTATTTATGTACTTTTTAAATATTATTATATAATATCATTGTCTTATTTTTGCCCCCACACAGTTAGTGTGACTTATAATAGCCACTTTAATGGAAAATAATGACAAGTTGCTAAATATAATCCAGTTAATAATTATCTTTACATGTATGGCTACAATGCAAGTAGAAGCTGTCTGTAGTGGCTAGTGAACAATTTAATTATTTTTGTGGTCAGAGGCTTGACGCATGGCCTAGCCTTGCACTGTTATTTCTGGTAAGTGAACAACTTACCATATCCAATTTAAGACACTATCAAAAATCACACACTTAACAAGAAGGTACATAGTGTGCATAGTGTACAAAATGGAAGTGTGCTAACAGTAGTATCTAAATTGAGACACACTATAGATGAGAGTGAGGTGATGAGGAGTTAGCCTCTAATGCTATCAAGGCACATCTGTAAATCACTGTGGTATTAAATTTGATAAGCAAAAAATACGTAAAATATTTGAAAACCCAAACAGCCAAATCTTGCATCTTTTAATATACTTCACAATACAAAATGGCAAACCACCCATTTGGTTGCTGTTATACGAAACTAAATTAACACTGGTTTAAAGTTTGTTTTTTTTACTCACAAAAACTGTCCATAAACATGTGTAATGGCTGTTGATGGCACAGACTATCCTGCATGTGGCGTGCTGATAACTAACAAACTAAAGTCAAACTAAGTAAAACTGAAGACTAAACAAAAATAGCCTACCTTTAAACTGTAAAATGGGGAATTCTAATTCTGTTTTGTGATCCTCTTTTGTTTTGAATTACACTACCAATATTAACCTATCTAGCTTTTTTCACATTGTGCATTCCCCCCACTACCTCAGGTCTGTGTCTCTTTTCTGTCCTGTGTATTTTACCATCCCTCTGCTTATTCTAAAAGTTTGCCTTGTCAAAATATTGTTGCAGTCTGTTCCTACTGTTTTCTGGCCTCCCTTCAAGTCTCATCACTTCTGATGTAAACTGCAGACAGAGACAGAAACACAGAAAGAGAGGGGAGGGAGTGCGAGAGCAGCTACCATGAGGTGAGCCGGACCTGACTGGGAATGAAGGGAATCCTGTGATCGGTAAAAGAATGAAAACAAGGATGGCTAGAAATAGTGGGGGTGGACACAGAGTACATTTGAGAGCAGAATGAATATGAGAATGGGATTAAACAAGATTAGGCAAGTGTGGTTGTGGTGGTGGGGGGGAAGAAGAAGTGAAGGAAGGCAAAAAAAAAAGAAGGATGAACCTAATGGAGAGGCCTAGGGGTTAAGAGATTAAGTAGGGAAGCTGGGAGAGGAGGAGGAGATAATTGTAGTTAAGAAAGGGAGTGAATAGTAAAATATAAGGCAGGCAGAATAGGTATATGTTGAAAGAAGTTGAAATGACAGAAGGGAGAATGATATGAAGTAGGAAAGGTAAAAATGATAGGCTATAGGAAGAAGGTGGAAAGGGAAAGGACTAAAGACAGGGCAGCAATTGGAAGGACGAAAAGAAGCAAAAAATGAATGGATGCTAAAAATAGTAGAATAGGGATAGGAAAAAGGACAGAGGGTAGAGATGAAGAGAGGTTTATAGAAAGGATGTGAAAAAAATGCATGAAAATGACCGAATGGTGAAAAAAATTATGAAAAAAGAGAGAAACAAACAGAACTTACTGAGAATGAAAAGACAAATGGCTGAGTGGATAGACACAAGAGTGGGTGTAGGTGAATAAGAGAACGAAAGGAAACTGGAGTAAGCAAGGCAGGGAAGGATGATGAAAGGAAGGAGAGAAAAAGACAACAGAGAAAATGGGTATGCAGGATAACTGCTTATTTTAGTGACTTTTTCTTGTTCAAACTGCATTTCTGCTAAATCTCCCTGTGTTTGTGTGTGTGTGTGTGTGTGTGTGTATGTCATGATGTTGTGACAGCATCCAGCAACCTGGCATGCCTTTTTAATTCTACTGAGTAAATAATGCATCCACCCAAGTCCATAATTTATGTAAGTGGACATGCAATCAGTTCAGATTAACGGGCACGCTGTCCCTGTGTGTTGTGTGTGTGTGTGTGTGTGTGTGTGTGTATCAGTGAAGCAAAAGGATCACTAAAACATGACAGGTCACTGACTTTCCTTTTCGGTTTAGCTCTTTGCCACTTCACCTCTCTTGGCCTCTGGTTTTTTTTTAGGTTAAAGGAAAAAATCTGTTTTTACAAAATAAAAGTCCGTGCTATCTCCTGTGTTTAATTTTTTAGGCTGTAGTGTTTCATAAGCAGGTTCATGATTTTGTTGTTGTTAACAAAAAGAAAACATATTAAAAATTAAATAGTTTCTGGCCCATTCCATTACCAAGATTCTTTAAACACAGTAAAGACATAGTTTAAGTTGTAAAGTTATGTCTCTTTAGACTCTGTCTAAAAATCTATTTGATGTGAATCAGGTACAAATTATGTTATTGTATTAAACATGTTATAGTCATGTTCATATTTCAGTTAGTCATACATATTCTTATTGTCATTTCATTCTAACAAAATAGCCACAAATGTTGTTAGCTAAAGTAATGAGGCAACTATGCGGTAGGCCGGTGCTGTTATCCACGGTCAGAACAGTTATACTAGTATAACTGTATGTACTTATACTACTATGAAGGTATGTAAAGATATAGTTTGTTAACGTTGTGACATAGCATAGGATTAAGGGAAGATGTCTATCCATAACTCCAGGAGCAGCATAATTTTGGACAGATCACTTTTGGATCTCAGCACTGCTGCAAAATCATCCTTAACTTTATTAATTCCATAGTCTTCCTAATAAGAGCAAAGACTAATTACAAAAAAAAAACAAAAACAAACACCTAATGGGGAACACCTCATTCAAAGGAGAGCCCCTGGATGAGATTCACTCTGAGTTCTTTAAGGCTCTGGATGTTGATGTTGTGGGACTGTCTTTATTGACACATCTCGGCAACATTGTGTAGAAGTCTGGGATGGTGCCCCTGAATTGGCAAACTGGGTTTATGTTTACTGTTTTTAAGAAGGGAGATTGGAGGGTGCGTTTGAACCTCAGGAGGATCACACCCCTCAACCTCCTTGAGAAGGACAATCCCAGGGTGCTAGAGAGAATGTGTCTGTTAGTCAAACCTCGGATTCAGAAGGAACAATGCAGATTTTGTCCTGGCCATGGAACACCAGACCAGCTCTTTATCCTCTCTATGATATTTGAGGGTGTGTGGGTGTTTGCCCAGTCAGTCTACATGTGTTTTGGACTGGAAGAAAGCATTCAACCGTGTTCCTTAGGGTATCCTGTGGGGGGTGCTTTGGGAGCATTGCTGAAGGCTCTTCGGCCATTGTATAACAGTAGTGAGAGTTTGGTTTGCATTGCCAGAAATAAGTCTTATTCCCAGTGGGTACTGGACTTGGCCAGGGTTGCCCTTTGACACCAATTCTTGTTCATAATTTCTCTACCCCTTGGCACAACCAATGGATAGAGAGTGTCAGATTTGGTGGCCTCAGGATCTCTTCTCTGCTTTTTGCAGAGGATTTGGTTCTATTGGCTTCATTAAGCCATGACCTCCAGCTTGCACTGGGGCAGCTTGTAGATGAGTGTGAAGTAGTTTGAATGAGAATTAGCACTTCCAAGTCTGAGGCCATGGTTCTTGGTCGTAAAAGGGTAAAGGTCGATGTATGTTCACAGCCTTATCTATGACCATGAGCTCTGGGTAGTTACCAAAAGAATGAGATTGTGGATACAGGTGGAAGAAATGAGCTTCCACCAAAGGGTGGCTTTGATCTCACTTAGATAGAGATAGAGTAAGGAGATTGGTCATTCGGGAGGGTAGAGCTGCTAATCCTGCACATCAAAAGGAGCCAGTTGAGGTGGTTCGAACATCTGACCAGGATGGCTCCAGAGTGCCTCCTAAATCTGGTATCTGGTGTGTTCTACTGGGAGGAGTCCCCAAGGCAGACCCAGGACACAGTGAAGAGATTACATCTCTTGGGTGGCTTGGGAATGCTAGTGTACACCTTATAGAGCTGGAAGAGATGGCTAAGGAGAAAGAGGTCTAGGTATCTCTGCTTAGACTACCGACCCAGACCTGGATAAGCATCAGAAAATGGATGAATGGAGCACTGATACATGCAGTAGTCAGATCAGCCACAAACTTCAAGAAACACCTGTGAGCACAGTAGCGCAGTCTGATGGAGGAGCTAGGGTTAACTCAAATGCTCAGAAAACATAGAAGATTGAAGGAGCAGCAGCAAAAGAAGATAACAAAATTGTAATTAAATTTAAAGTACTAATTCCTGAACAACAGCTTAACTACATCTGTGTGAGTGACTCAGTCAAATTTAGTGGCCATGTTGTGTGAAGTGAGTCTCTCTTGGTGTGTGAGAGATAAGAAAAGTGAATGCTCTTAGCATTGTCACCTTACTATAGTCATAAAGTGTGGAGACAAGTTGAGTCTGCAGTTACTATAAGTATGTTACTGAAAGAGAGGAGAGCTGTGATAAACTGAAAAGTGGGTCTGTAACCCTAACTATGCTGGCGTTGGGCTGCCCACAATATCTTATGCTGATTTTTAACACTATATCAGCACCAGTATATCATGGTACACAGTTAGAGATTTAGAAACCCTTGTGATGGCTGTAGTGTTGCTTAGCTGCAGAATACATGTCTTAAAAAGGCAAAACAGTGGATTGTAAGTTTCAGAGCAAAGTAAGTAGTGTTCTTGAACACTACTTTCTTTGCTCTGAAACTAAGCCTTCACAATTGAGGTTATTTCTGTCAACTTGCTAAAACTAGACTCTGTATCACAGTTTCCTTTTTTTGTTGTTGTTGTTGTTGTTGATGTTGGAACATTGCTTGAACATGTTCGCCTCACTGTATTCTGACTACCGATCCACCACCCACTCATGCTATGTGGCACAAACACACCCTTCATGCCAAAGCTAGCAGACAGACTGTAAACACTGCAGGGGCCGCTTTCATGGAGCAGAGTGTGAATCAAAAGTTCAACTGAAATACACAAAAACAGTCACCTATCGAAGCTTAAATTGAGGTTAAAGTTATTTTTGCATAACATTTTTTAACTGTTCAATTTATTAGTGTTGTTAGTGGTATAAGTTAGCTTGAAGCCAAATCCAGGGTTTTTTATATTTCTAGAAGAGACTGATGAAAAGCAGGACAGAAACATGGAGAAAACAAGATGTTAGAAAAAAAAATGACAGAGGAGGAAAACAAACATAAGCATCCCAGGAGTCAGTCAAACTCTTTTTTTTTTAAACCCAAGTTTAAAACACAAGACTGGAACCAATAAAATACCTGAAAAAAACTTTTACTACAGTCACTAATGCTACATAATGCAATGCTGTCTGAAAAACTGTAGATCATGTCTATTCAGTATTGATTTTCACCTGCAACCCATCTAGGGTTAGGGACAGTGTTTGGCTTACATCCACCCTTTTTATAGAAATTTCACCTTAAATGTAATCAGGGTACGGGACTTCATTTGAAAGGTAACATCTTCTAGGTTGTGAAAATTTGCCTATTTAGCATTTAGCAACACTAACCCTAACAACAGATTGCCACAAACCTGTTAGATGTTAGAAGACTGAATGTGTTACTGGCATGGAATTCAGAATGAGCATGCAGCTTTCAAAAAACAATTACATTTCTTAGTCTCAACATTTTATTTATTGTATTTATATGTAACTGAAAACAGTAAAGGCTTTAAATCATTTGCAAATTGATGCATTTTGTTTTTATTGACAGAATGCATCCCTTAATTTTCATTTTACACAGTGCACCCATATTTTTGGGGAAACAGTTTTTGCAGTTACACTTTATCAATTCATCATAAATCTGGTTGTAAGACTATAATGCAACCTGTCACATCAAAAGTTTTGTCCCTTTAAAATGATCATAACATCAAGTCTGGCATGTCTTAATGTTCGATATCAAAAAGTTGGTAAATTTCAGTTCGCAGATGACATCATCTAAAAGGACTGCAAATGTCTAAGGTAGTGACAAACATTTGTCCTATCTACATACCTGAAATGTTAAAAAAAATGCACAAGGATTGATTGAGTCAATTAAAAAAAATGAACAAGCTTCACTATCATGCTTCAAATCACTGAACCAATTCCAAACCAGCACCAACCACACTATGGTCTCACCCAGTCTTACTCCCAGCACCAGCTCCTCTCTCTGTTCTCCCACAGCTTCTTCCAGGGCCATTCCAGAGATAGCTCTCCACCGGGCATTTGATTTAATCCAGACCAAATGCTAATAGGGCTGTTTGGTTGCTGGCCATCTGCCTGGGCTGCTGGTCAACTATGGCAAGCTGTGCTGAGCTGTGCTGTGCCCAGCCTCTCTGCCAAAGTCTGAGCTGCCCAGAGACCACTTCATAACCAGAGGACATTTGACGGCCAATCGTCCACATTCACTGGGAACAGAATCCATGGTGGGTAATATGATCAAACTGATCTTTTTACGATTTGGGGGTGCTACTTGTCCATCTCTCATTCCCACACTATTAAAATCCACATCAGAGAATATCTTGTAGAAAATTGAGTACTTGGTTGTCACTAATGCAGTTAGCTCTGAGCATTTATTTATCCAGGGAAAATCACTTGAGTTCTTCATACACTTGCTCACATACAGTTGAGGGAGTTTCAGGATTCCTACATTTGTACAGAATAGCTGCACTGGGGTGTAGCACCCCACTCAAGGGTACCTGAGCAATAAGTCACATTCTTCCGACTGGTGAACATGTTTAAATTTTTTAAAATCAAGCCATTAGTCACAACTTTAAGCCACAACAAGTGCAACCTAGTAATCTATCATATATTATTATTATTATTATGAAGGAGTATATAATGGGGCACATAATGGACTTTACTGGTAGGTACTGGTAGGTTGGTTTGGCTGCTTTTAAAAAAATTGAGCCACTGGGGCTGAAAAATTAAGCTAATGCAGAAGTGCCAAAAAACTGTAGTTCCTCTCATGGCCACTTGAAGCCAACTCCAAAACAAAGTCAACCCCTATAAACTGCCCTTTAAATGTCCAACTTTACAGCATTAGAAGCACACATTTGCAACTAATTTTGCCATTCATGAGATTTTTTTTTAAAAACTTACTTATTTGAGTTTTGTTAAGGCTTAAAATTAGTGGCAGCTATAGTCAGTCTCTGTCTACTTGACTTCACCTTCGCCAGTTCGAGTCACTGAACTATTTCCTGGCCATGTATGTGCTGTTGGTGCCTTCTAAATTGAGTTATCTGACAAATATCATGGTCTGTAGTGCAGTGCAAACTGTTCAAGAATTTATCCTCCAGAATGAGAAAAGACCAAACTGTTGCAAGCGTACCTTTGCATTTAATAGGAAGTGCAATTTGCATTTGTGATTAAAAAGGTGGACCAACAGTAGCATGCCTCAAATCCCCCTCTCTCAGTTTGCTGGGTTAGAAAACAGCTTAGTGCAATTAGGCACTGCAAGGTTTGGCCATGAAGTGTTGCTGAGTAACCCCCTGGATGCGTTTCCTTGTCTGCCAGTGCCAGAGCCTCCCATACAATATGCAACAGGCAAGGCCTACTCCACAGTCTTTTATCCTCAGCGTGTAGTTTCACCCACTCTTATTGATTCTTTATTGACCTAAGGTGTCCTCCAATGAATGTCTAGTGTTTTATTAGCTATTGCTGATTGGCATTAAATGTCAGCTATCTGTGTCTGTGCAATGCATCCATACAGTTGTTGTAATTTTAACTTGAATGACTGATTCTTATCAGCGTTAGCATTTTTCTACTCTCCCAGAGCACTCAAAGCGCTCTATACAACATGTCTCATTCACTCATTTATACAAGCACTTTTTCTACACTTAAGTGCTTTCTGTCTAGCATTCACAAAGAGTCACCAGCCTCAGAAATCGCAAGTTAACAGCACCTCAGATCAGTGCCCAGATAAATGCCACACAGAGTTCTAGTAGCAGACACATCTCTACATCAACTGTTCAGAGGAGACTGCGCGAATCAGGCCTTTATGGTCAAATAGCTGCTAGGAAACCACTACTAAGGAAAGGCAACAAGCAGAAGAGATTTCTTTGGGCAAGGACACACAAGTAATGGACATTAGACCAGTGGAAATCTGTGCTTTGGTCTGATGAGTCCAAATTTGAGATCTTTGGTTCCACCCACCGTGTCTTTGTGCGACGCAGAAAAGGTGAACAGATTCAATTCAATTCAATTTTATTTATATAGCGCCAAATCACAACAAAAGTCGCCTCAAGGCGCTTTATATTGTAGGGTAAAGACCCAACAATAATACAAGATCAGCTCTATAAGGCTCATCT
>VUQS01007179.1:7054-19491 GCA_015108495.1 Heterochromis multidens
TCCAGCCCAGCTCTCGCCGCTTCTCAGCTGCCGGATCTCCCACTCGGCTTCCGCAGCTCTCCCCCTGCCACAGCTCAGCTTCAGCTCCCGCAGCTTTCCCAGCTCCCGGGTCACCAGCTTAGCTCTCGCCGCCTTCCAGCCCCCGGATCTCCAGCTCCACCCCTGCGACTTGTCAGCTGCCATGCAGCTCAGCCCCCGCAACTTTCCCGCTGCCGGGTCGCCGAGTCTCCAGCTGCCACAGCTTTCGCCAGCTGCCACTTTCCACTCTCTTCTCTTTTTTCTCCCCGTCAGGTCTCGGCGTCCTGCTCAAATAGGGGAGGCCTGCTTACCTCATGCCAGTCTGGTGTGCTGGCTGGCCTCCCCTGACGCCACGCCCTGACTCCACTGCCACACAGCGAATCATCATTTTTATAAATGATGTAACTTGTACATTTTTGACAACCATTTAGGGGTACAGAGATTTTCAAATTCTGTTACCCATGTAGGCATTTCTAAGTTAAGTTGTTTGGGATTAAATCTTTCCTGTATGATGGATTTCAATTGCTGATATTCAAAAAATTTACTGATGCTGATTTCATATTTTGATATAAGTTCTTGGAATAAAATAAGGTTTCTGTCTTGCATAACATGTTCTAGATTTATTATCCCTTTCTCATGCCATGACGGAAAATTCAGTATTTTATTTTTGTATAAATAAATATTTGGTAGTTCTAGACCACCATTGTGTTTTGGCTTTTGCAGAGTTTTTAAACTTTTTAAAAGTTTAAACTTTCTAAAGTTTCTAAGGAAAAGTAATACATCATCGGCATATAGGCCTATCATGGTCTGTATTTTCAGTTTGAATGTCTTTAATATCTACATTTTGTTGGATTGCTGCTGCTAGTGGCTCAATGAAGATGACAAAAAGTGAGGGGGAGAGTGGACAGCCCTGCCTGGTGACCCTCTGCAGACTAAAGCGTTGGGAAGTAAGATCGTTTGTCCTAACACATGGATTTGGAGAGCTGTACAGTGTTTTGATCCAGTCTATGAAGGATGAACCAAATCCAAATTTGTGTAGAACTGCTAGTAGAAACTTCCAGTTTATCCGGTCAAATGCTTTCACTGCATCTAAAGAGACAACTGTGGTTTCTAATTTGTTAATGGAACAGTAGTCTATTACATTTATTAGTCCGCATGTATTATTAGCTGAGTGTGTACTCCTGATGAAACCTGTTTGGTCAGGATGTATTATGAATGGAGCATTTTTTTTCTAATCCTCTGGCAAGGACTTTAGCTGGATGGGAGTGTAGGGTCTTTGCCTGGTTTAAGAAGCAGGCTAATGTTGGGAGATAGTGTGTTATCATTCTGAATTTGAGTCACCATTCTGAAAAAAGTGGGTGCTAGCATAGACCAAAATTCTTTGTAAAACTCTGCTGGAAAACCATCTGTACCTGGGTTTAATCTGATCACAGATTAATTTGTGATGAGTATAAAAATAGTTCTCCAAATACAGCCTTTAAACCAGAAATTGTGTCATCTTATCAGTTATTTCATTTAATTCTAGTTTTAGTTTTCTGAGGTTGCTAATTATACGTTCTTATGGTGAAGCAGCATAGGCAGTTTCTAATGATTACATTTTTTGTTATGATTCTAATATGTGTTTTTTCTTTATTTTTCTTATATGAACAGTAAGATATTATTTTGCCTCACATTACTACCTTTCCTGTTTCTCAAAGAACGCATGGTGATATTCCTGGCAGGTCATTATTTTCTAAGTACTTTGCCCACTCCTTTTTGAAATAATTAATGAAATCTTGTTCTTTAAGTAATGGTATATTAAATCTCCAGTTCTCCAGGAGGTTTCTTCATGTTAAAGGGGAGTTTTTTTCCTTCTCTCTGTCACAAATTGCTTGCTCATATGGGGTCATCTGATAGCTGAGATTTTCTCTCTATTATTGTAGGGTCTCACCTTATCTTACAATATAAAGTGCCTTGAGGTGACTGTTCTTGTGATTTGGCGCTATATAAATAAAATTGAAAATTATTGTAATTGAAGGTTTTTGGTTTATTAATATAAAATAAAAATTCTCATTAACTGTGCTTTATTTTGTCTACTGTGACATTTTTATATCACTTTTAAACCTACTTCAGATATAGTGGTTTATAAGCCTTACTAAAAACCAATTAGCCCACCTTGTGAAGTATCAAAGACTGAAACTGATGTCTTCGGATGATTTATTTGTCTCTTACTTTCCAACCAAATACTTGCCTGGCAGAGTGCAGCTCTGAGACAAGTGAACTGGTTTAATTATGGTGGGAGGGGAACTAGCAGTGGCCAATCAGGTTTGATCCTCAAGACTAAGCTTTGACATTCTGCTCATTCCTGACTTAGAAAAAGGATGCAAAATAGATTTATATGTGGCCATTCCATGCTTTTTAGATAAAAGCTGCACCAGGAATGGACAAGATATCTTTATATTTGCTTTTCTGTTCGATGTATCTGTGAGAGTGTGTGTGTGTGTGTGTGTGTGTGTGTGTGACAGAGAGCATGAGTGCATGAGTGTGTGTGTGTTTATGTAGAGAAGAGAGAAATAGAGAGGAAGTCTATTTAGGACAGTGATGGCAGCTAAAGATAGAAGCCAAATTTAAGAAGAGAGGATAAGAAAGGTGATATTTTGGATAGACCTAATGTGTGATCTGAGCCTGAATCAAGGAACAGATTTTATAAAAAAGCAATGTATCTCTCTTTCTCCATCATTTATGTCTTGTTTAGAGCTAATTCACCTCTCATTTCACATCTCCATCTACCTTTAGATGTTCTCAGGTGTTGTTACTTCCTTGGTGTCACTCTTTTCACCAGGGACGGCGTGACTAATCGGGAGAGTTGGGCAGATTCCTGATGGGCCGGATCACGTTCACCTCTCTTTTGGGCCGGTTGCGTGGGGAAAAATAATTTTGACAATTACTTTATATCTTCACAATCTCCATTCATTTAACAGCACAACCCCTGCATCGCAGTAGATCAGATGGGTTCTACCATCTGAGGTGGTTCTCCTCTCCCAAATGTTTGAGTTGGTTGGGCCCATTGGTTGTCTTTCCTAGAACAGTAGAATTAAGCGTCAGCAAGAAGCAAGAAGAGGCCAGGAGGAGCTGAAAAGGCTAGACTCAAAAAAAGAAGGCCATTGGACGACGATGCTGCCAAATGTGCTAAGTTAACTGGCCTGTTTATCAGAGGACAGACCCCAGTTACAGCCAGTAAAGAGAGAATATGGACGAAATTTTGTATTGTAAGCATAGGCTATAGGGCTAGCACAACGTTATAAAATGATATAAAACTAATTAATATAACCGAGGTTATTAGCCTTGTTTATTTCTAGAGCCCAATAAGTACACAATGAAACACAGATATCCTACCATTTTAGGAGGAAAATGGCACATTTCCAAATACGAGCACAGCTCCAACAAGAGTAGGCTGGATTACCAGACGCTGTCTCTATACACATGAATGCAGCCTGCGCTTCCATTATAACTGATGGTGGGATCCTACACTCTGCTTTTGCCCAGCACTTTTCATACCCAACTTCTACAGCCAGAGGTAATAAAACATAAAAAAGGTAATAAAAAAATAAAAGAATAAAAGCAGGACTTGTTGTTGGTCGTTCAGCAGCTAAAAACTTTCTCTCCAATGCTTTTTGCAGGTTGTTGCCCTCTCTATTCAGGATCATACTCTAGTTCATGAACATCCGGTTTTACATCTCCAGGTGAAATTATTACATCAAAGTGTGGCATATGCAAATTTGCATTATTCATGAGGTAGTGTTCCAATTGGCTGGAGGGGAACCTGATGCCACAACTCTAGCTACTTGCAATAAGTAATCATGAATAATGAAAATTAAGAGTAAATAGCTTCAAAAACAGGCTTCTGGGGGACAGAGGGGGATCTGCACTGTAAAAAAAAAAGATATATAATTTAAATCAAAATTGGTCATAGCTAATTTTTAATGAAGCCAATATAGTGAACTTTTTTTGTTCAAAGTTGTTATGTTTTCAGCCAAAATACCAATTTAATGATTCAAATTTGATTGTACTTTTAGTTTGCCTTTTGGCAACTTTAAGCAAACTAAAAAAGATGTCATATCAGAAGCAGGAAAGGTATAGGAGTGTTGGATTTTTCCCTTTAAAACTGGCAAAAAAAAAAAAAAAGTATATGTAACATATGTAAAACATATTTTATCTAAACAATTTTCTATTATCCTTCTCTCATGTTAGTGACTACTGTTAAGGACTCAATTTTATGGAGCTTTGATTTTGTATTAAGAGATAATCAGCTAAAATTAAGACTTTAATAGTGACACATACTTAATACAATAATATGATCTATGATAAAAAATATCTGCCCTTAGCTGGTTGTAGATGTGAAGCAATCTGAACTTCTCCTAATTACAAACTTTTTAAATATGAATGAAAGCAAACAGCACACACACTGAATCAAACCTCTTGCTTTTACTTTTATTTAAAAAGTTAATGGGGCTTCATTAGCAACTCCTATCAATTTAAAATAAATTAACAGTTGTCCCACTTCTTTATGGTGTTTGATTTGATTTTAAGGCCCTGGAAATTATGGTGAAGTATTTCATAGTTTACTGTGCTCCCAATGCAGTGATGACAGGATTGAATGGAGAGTGTTAACCTGCTTGTCTGTCAACCTGTCAGTTTGCAGAGTCACAGCGGTTCCGCCATTATGTTGATTCTTCTAGTGTGGCCAAACTATAAATCAGTGTTAATAAGAATTCATATAAAATGTGGATATGTAACAACAAATGTGTTCATGCATGCAGTTCTCCTGGCAGAGCAATTTAACAGAGCAAAGAACATGAATCCAAAAAACAGACAGTAACAAAAAGCCAATCAAACTAAAGATGTCGGGAATGACAGGAGCTTTTTCTCGGCAGACTAACCATGAAGTTCCAGCTAAACCTTCCTTCTTTGCCTGGCTGAGGTGTCAGTCATCCCCCCCCCCCCCCCCCCCCCCCCCCCACACACACACACACACACACACACACACACACACACAGGCACACATCATATATGGAAGCACAGTGAAGCTACAGCACCCTGAGATTTGCTGCTTGCAATGCAAATCAGCTTGAACTAGGTTCTGGAATCAAACATACTTAACTAGTCACTATGGAACCTCTGCAGGACATTGCTTGGCCTCTGCTCTCTTTGTTTTTGTTTGTTTACCCTGTTTGTTTACTATATATCTAAGAAACACATCAGAGGCTGCAAGCCATTTCAGCAAATGAGAGCTGAGAAAGAGATACCAGATGATGATTATGTTTATTAGATTACATTAGATCAGATTTGATTATATGAGATTAGATTAAATTGTAATGGAATAACAACAGCAAACACTCTGCTGTCTTCTGTCATTACATATAGTACAATTATTAAAACTGTAAGCATATTAATCTGATAATTACAACATTTACATTAAATAGAAAATCAGAGAATACAACTGTCTATGCCCAATACCACTATTTAGGAATGGTTCCTGTGTCAGAAGACCATTCATACTAAAAAATATATTTTTCACTGTGTATTATAAAAAATATATATCAAATAAATAATACTTAAATAAAGCCTGAATGTTGGAAATTTACATGTCTTTATTATTATCATGAATGACTCAGAATAAAATATTTTGAAGCATAGCAACAGTAAACATAAAACTGTGCAGATCATATAATGGTGTAGATCACATAATTTACCTATAAAAAAATATTGTGGCTGTTATGTGGTCCAACCTTGTAAGACTGATGTAGTGAGTGAAGTCACCACGATGTCACTCAGACATGAAGCTGACACGTTCAGATGATGTCAGATTAACAGAAAGGGCTGTCTGAAGATGCCAGAAACCTGCAAACAATCTGATCTTCTTCAAATTCCCTTGCAGAAAACCCTCAATGCATTCAACATAGCCTCAGCTTCCAAAAGCAAAAACCAAAAGGCTGAATCTAAATGCTACAAATAGAAAAGCCTTTTCATTATGCGACATCAATTAAATATGCTCATTCAATTAACTACTTTGGAAAATGAAAAAGAGTTGATACAGAGAAAAAAGGAGGGTGTCCAGCTACCTTAAGCACTCACACATATGACCAGCAATACAAGGCCATATGGGTCTTTGAAGTCTCCTGGCTATGTGTAAAATTTTAAATAAAAATGAACATGTTCTTAATAGAGTGTTGCTGTGAGGACAGCTTACCATCAGTATGGATTTATGGATCTTATCTGATGACTGGATGTTTGTATGGGGTGATAAGATGGCTGCTAAATCACCCTGATGACAAGAGCAATGCCCTGTTGGTCCTGTTGCACCTGTTGTTAAATTATTTAGACTATCTCACTGATTACAAATGTAACTATAGGGAAAACTGGACATAACTACACCAACAGCAAGTCAGACATAAATTAACTGTATATTTAAGTTTACTTGACATTTTTATTTTTAGGTTTTGTAAATCTGGGTGCTGCTCTTTGCACTATTAACAATACATGGAAATAACTTCAGACCAGTCCCTTGTTGTACTTTGCAAACTGGTTGTGGTGATTTGTGCTGCATTTATGAATTTGTTACTCCAAAATATTGTTCGACTCAGCATTCAGAGGTTGTTTTGAAGCTACAATTAAAGAGTAGATTTTCTTTTTTTATTGCTTTGTTATTGCATTTCAAACACTGTGTTATTTTGATGAGTTGACAACAAATCATGTAGATGACATTTATGATGCAAATCTATCCTTAACTTTAGATTGATTAGTTCCCCATGCAATATTTCTTCATAAAATTTTCATTTTCACTTACTGAATGGCTATGGTCACCTTAGTCATTTTCACATATGTACTGCATTTTCAGACATTTTACAGTGTAAATGTCTGATGCTATCAGGTTTGATATTAAACAGTCTAACTTGCAGGCTCCCTGTGATATCAGGCTGTGCTAATTTGCATCAAAGTGGGAATAACCTAGATAACTGTTTAGTAACAGCAGTGAACAGTAGTCTAGTAACAGCAGTGTTTTCACAGCTAGTGAGTGGTTGTTCTGTGTCTTGTCTCCTGCATGCTTTACCAAGGCAGCTTCTTCCCATACACCAAATGGAGCATTTCCAGTTTTGAGAACATGACAGATACAAACTCCTCTAGTCTGCTATATGTGAGAAAACTCAAAATTTTCAGGAGTTCATGTTTTGAAAAGGCTCTTCTCACCAATTTGGCACACAATAACTCCAAATGACGTTTGTGAGATATCTCACAATACTGTGAGAACAAAAAAATTGAGAAAGTTTATTTACTTGTTGATGACTGATGATCACAAAAACTGCAGAGATATCTTTTCATAACATGTTCAGCTGGATGACAAATCATAAAATTACATCTTTGTTGAAATCTTGTTTTAGCGATCATTGTGAATTCAGCATTGGCCCTCTGCTTTGATTTCATGACTATGGTGATTCTGTGATGAGGCTTTGTACATTGCAGTTCCTCAGTGTTTTATCCCAGGCCTCAGTGCAGTATTGTACCATGTCTCTATGGCGATAAACCACTTTAGAGGCTTGGCTGGCCCAGTATTTTATCTCAGCACCATCACTGAAGGCAGGTGGAACTGATTGAAAAGAAATTATGAAAGAGGCGAGAGAAAAAAAAAAAAAAACGGCACACAGCATCTGCAGAGCCTGGCTGAGGACATTGGAGAGAAGATTGAATACAGGTTATCAAATCTGAACCCAAAATAAATCTCTTTCATCAAGCTCTTCGTCTCATTCTTTCTCTGACATTTTTTCTCTGAGCTGCCTGTATACTCTGTATAACCAGATCAAACCTGCAATGAACCGCTGACTCAGTCAAGGCTCCAAACCCAGATATACAGAATTATTACTCCCACTAAATCCTGAAATGGAAGAGAGTATTCTACTGGAATCTTTTTTAAGTTTGAAATAATTTTCACTGAATATTGACTGATTTATTTTAAATTCCAAGAGTATAAGACTGCATATTATCAACAAAATCAACACAAAAAAAATATCACAGATTTCATTTGAACAGTTGGTTTGGAAATAATTCATGTTAAAAATACTATTCACCAACACTTGTTTTTTGACTGATGTTGCACCTATGGTGCAGTTCATGCTTTACAAAGACACTCATTAAAGTGTGTATACCTCTGCCTGAGAGAGCCAGTGTCACTTATCTCTGTATTCTAAAAAAGCTGAGTGAAAATTGCAAGCAAAAATGATATATGTTTGAAAAAGGATAAGCTGAATTGCTGTTCAGTGCATGAGAGAGAGTGAATTGTGGGAGAGAGGTTGAATTACTATTTAGGGCCGAACAACACACACACTTTTATCACAATATTCCCCTACACAGAGTGGTACTGAAGTTGTTTGTACTATACATGACTGTATTTTCAAAGATATAATCACCGGCATTCATTAAGTAGTGATCAGTGAACATCTGGCAGTTTCGTATGCAAAGTAACACACAGAAGCCCATTCCAGCAGCACTTTTCATCAGTATTCTTTGGACAGTGTGTTATATGTGGCAGACAGTTCATAGGAGATCTCTGTGGGATGCCTGATATGAGATGTGTCCAGCCCCGCAATTAGCACACTCGTACATTCATGCTCAGACAAACAGAGATGAATGTATGCAGCCATAATGTATGGATACAAGGATGCAAATTCAGATATAGGTAGGGAGGAGTGGTGGTGTAGCTGCTTTGGTAATTGCAGTGTGCTCTGACAGCCATCTTAATGAGATAATGAGAGTAGGAGGGTGAGTCAGTGCCACCCTCTTCCTCCTCCTCCACAGAGCCAGAAACAGACAAAGGGGTCGACCTCAAAATGAGCAAGAAGACAGATGAGTAAATGGATAGAGGTTAAAGAGGGAAGAGAAAGAGATGAGAAAGACAACGAGGAGAATGAGGAAATGATTTGCAGTATTAAAGGAAGAAGATGAAGGGAACAAAAAGGAGGAGGAAGAAAAATAAGATGGGATGGTAGAATACAGGAAAAGGATGATGGAGGGAAGAAGTGACAGAAAATAATAATAAAAGGAAGGAAAAAGCAGAGAAGAGAAGAATAAGATTAAGAAGAGATAATGACAGCTAATAAAGACAACAGAGATGCAAATAAGGTGGTTTAGATCCTGAAGTCTTGAGTGGCTCCTAGGCAGATAGGGTAACACTCTGTGGAATCCAGGAGTGTTTTGTATAAGCAATACGTATAGAAAAAGCATGCATATACCATTTTTCACACAAGCTGCTATTTATGGAGAAAGAATTTGCAGTGAGAATGTACCTCACATATACTCCAGAGCAGGCACACACATTTGTTTTTGGAGCAAATCAAGCTAAAGGTGGTGAAACGGAGGTTACAAAAAGCAATAAATTAATTCATTTTGGAGTATGGATGGCTACTCTGGAGATCTTGGAGGATTTTGCCCATGCATTTGAGTCTGACAATTTCTTCTTTACCTCCCTTACTGGGATACTTTGCTCCAAACCTATATTCCATAAGTGAGATCGCATATTAATATTCAGTTTCTGAATATTACATTTTGTTGTTTGTTTTCATTGCCATGTCAAGCTTGTGGTGCAAACCTTATTCTTTTATATGCAAAACAATTTCTCCACACCCTAAATCCATTCATGGCTAAAGAGAGGAATGGGCATCAAGTTTTTGCTTACATTTTGCATATATTTCACAGTGATAGAGATATATAAAAGAGGACCATGTGTACTGATGGTTTCTTAATCTCAGAAAAAAATACAATGTATATATGCATGTCTGCATTTGTGTGTGCACACAGTCAATTTGCTTGCCAGACAAATATGAACAGCAACAAATGGTGCTGAGCAAATATTTTACTGAGCCACAGAAACTGCAAAAATATATACATAGGTGCAGCTAAATTCTGCCCCGCGGGTTACTGCTTATTTAACCCTCAGTCAACGACAGCTGTGAACCGTTGGACAATGCTGTGCAGTGGGAAGCAACATTAGCTTCAAGCCTAAGAGGTACAGTTCAAATGGAAGCATGAATGAGCTCTGTTGACAGCTTCAAGGAACAGACAATTCACAAAAACATCAACTTATCCCTTTATATGTTGCGCTGTAGCTTTATAGCGTTGACTAAGCTGTGATCTGTCATACTAATGTTTATCCCTGCCTGAAAAGCTAACACGTGGCTGGGTGATCAACTTTTACACGACATCTAACCTGGGCTAATATCTTTGTCTACCAATGATAATACCACATCATTAAAAAAAAATGCAAAGAGAGATTTTTGTTAACCGCTCTTAAGTACAAATCATAGCATAACATATCTTAAGAACTACATAGAAAAAAGGCACCAAAATTCACTCAGTGTGTTACAGAAAGAAAAAAAATCTAGTAAACATATCCCTTTAAAACAATTTAAAGAGTATCTCAGCCATTTGGGAATATCTTAAAAAAGGTTGATGGTGTAAATTCCTGAGGATCTCTCGACCTCTCGCTACAGCAGGATCTTTGAAGAATGCACAATTCACTGTTTGGAATAATAACCCACAAAATAAAAAAAAAAGAAAACTGTCTTTATCTCAATATTCTTTATCTCTCTAAAACCACTCTTTTCTAACACCACTAACACCCCCAAACACACAATCTCATCTCATATTTTCAGTGCTAAAATGCCTTTACTTCCTAACCCAGCCCCCAGGAGTTTTTCAGGAGGTTGCTAATATGGAGCAAAACAGCCCTGTTCTAGGACTCACTGTTCTTTTAGGGCACAGACACACAAACACACACACACACATAGATAAAACAAATACACACACATGTAGATAAACACACATGCATTCAGAGTTGATGCCAGATGGCCACATCTGTGACCAACTGCCATCTGATACAGACCAGGTGTTGAGGTGTTCTAGTGTGTGTGTGTGTGTGCGTGTGTGTGTGCGTGTGTGTGTGTGCGTGTATCTGTGTGTATGTATTATGTTTACAGAATGAAGCAGCTCTAAAAACCCCTTTACTGGATTGAAAAGCCATTGTCAGATTAGAGCATGTCTTTGCATTTTGCATTCAATCCGTACACTAAAACATGGATTAAAGTCTTCTACTCTTCCACTGCAATGCCATTCACTGCCATTTGTTTATTTATTTATTTATTTATTTAATGGACTACTAACAAAAATGCATCACTAGTTCTATCCCACTAAAGACCAAACATTATCTCTTTAACAATGATTCAAGTCCAAGGGTTTTTTAAAAACAAATTTTTCTTTATATTTTTACTTTTTCATGACTGCTGCACCTCATTCATTATTGTAAAAGTAAATTTGATATAGTATAATTTGATTTCATTCCATTTTGGTGGGTGGCGCATGCATGTGTGTGTCTGCTAAACGGTACGATCATACTTTTTATTGTCATCAATGAAGGATTTCCACATATCTCAGCCTTCCATTGAAGGCTCTTAGACACTTCTTACACATTTTTTCTGATCTATTAAAAAAGACAGAGAGTGCATTGGATGTATATTTATTTTATAATTTTTACATCTTCTCTGTAATTAATACCAAATTACATGGTTATTTTCCAGGATTTTTTGGGAACAACCTATACCAATTAAATAATGAACCACTGAAGCCCCTTATTAGAATGAACACACTATTTTTTTTTATCTTAAAGTAGCTTGGAATTCAAAGTCTCTCTCTTGGTCTCATGTCTTATGTAACAGTTTTTAGTCTCCTTTTCACAATTTCTTAAAGGAAAAAAATGTTTTTCTCTATTGGGACTTTGTTTCCCCTAGGCAGCACAATTTATATCTTAACTCTTTCTTATAAAACACTCAAGAAATCTTGGATCCAATAATTTTAAGTGGTATTTCTTTCTGTGAAGTCAATTTAAGACCTCTAAAACTTTAAAGTCAAATATACAACATGGCTCCTTTTGAATGCTGTTGGAATCCCTTTCAGTTAACAGTGTGTGTGTGTGTGTGTGTGTGTGTGTATATATATATATATATATATATATATATATACATATTAGTGCTGGGCAACGATTAAAAATTTTAATAACAATGCGATTAATTGCAGAAAAATCATGCAATTAATCGCGATTAATCGCATTGTTATGCGCAAAATTCAATAATGAATTCAAAAGTAGTGTATTCCGTACTTTTATTTTAAAATACTGCTATATGAACAAAAGTGCAATAACATTTGGTTTCCAATTGCTTTAAACAAATAAAGTGTTTTTTAACAGCAGTATTCCCTTTCACAATAGCAGGTAAAGTATTTCTTGTAAATCTCAACTTAAAGATTAATGTAACTGTGGCAGCGGAGTCAGGGAGTGGGGTCAGGGGAGGCCAGCCAGCACACCAGACTGGCATGAATCAATCAGGCCTCCCTACTTG